>PVJI01007989.1:0-74160 GCA_004026765.1 Micronycteris hirsuta
GGACAATGGGGAGAAGAGTTTTCAGGAATCACTGTAGGGGACACATGGACAGAACTAAGGGGGAGGAGGGAGGTCAGGGGGGTGGGACGGGAGGGGAAGGGAGGGGGGAGGGGAGAGGCTGCAAATAACTGTAATTAAACAAAAAATTAATTAAAAAAAAAGAATTACCAGAAACTACAGGGAAACTACAATGAACTCACTGAAAACTATATCAACATGAAAAAGGAAATAGAAACTATCAACAAGGTCTAAGGGGAAATGAAGAATACAATTTCTGAACTGAAGAACACAGTAGAAGGCATCAAAAGCAGGCTTGATGAAGGAGAGGATTGGATCAGTGAGCTTGAGGACAAGGTAGAAAAAAACACCCAGAATGAGCAAGAATAGGAAAAGAAGCTCAGAAAGAATGAAGAGGGGCTAATGAAAATGCAGGACAACATGAAATGTAATAATATCCACATAAGAGGGATACCAGAAGGAGGAGAAGAAGAGCAAGGGATAGAAAACCTGTTTGAAAAAGAAATTATGGAAAACTCCCCTAATATGATGAGGGAAAGAGTCACACAAATCCAGGAAACACAGAGGGTCCCATTCAAGAGGAACCTGAAGATGCCCCTTCAAGACACATCATAATTAAAATGGCAAAATTCCAAGATAAAGAGAATCTTAAAGACTGCAATGGAGAAACAGGAAGTAACATACAAGGGAGCCCCGATAAAGTTAGCAGCTGACTTCTCAATGGAAACACTCCAAGCCAGAAGGGAATGGCAAGAAATATTCCACGTAATGAGAACCAGAGGCCTGCAACCAAGGCCACTATACCCAGCAAGGCTCTCAATTAAGAAGAAATGTCAAATAAGGAGCTTCCCAGACAAAAGAAGTCTAAAAGAATACACCTCCACCAAACCAGCTCTGCAAGGGATGCTAAAGAGACTTCTTTAAGAAAAGGAAGTAAAAGAGTGAGAGACAGAGGAACACAGATATGAAAAAATTACAATGAATAAGTATCTATCACTAATAACCTTAAACATAAACGGATTAAATGCTCCCATCAAAAGACATAGAATTGTAGAATGGATAAGAAAGTATGACCCACACATATGCTGCCTACAAGAGACCCACCTCAGAACAAAAGACCTACACAGACTGAAAGTGAAAGGCTTGAGACATATATTCCAAGCAAATGGACAATGGAAAAAAAGCTGGGTTAGCAATACTCATATCAGACCAAATAGACTTCAAAAAAAGTGCCGTAGAAAGAGACCTAGAAAGTCACTCCATAATACTCAAGGGAAAAATCCTTCAAGAAGACATAAACATTGTAAATATATGTGCACCCAATATACGGGCACCCAAATACACAAAGAAAGTCTTGAAGGACTACAAGAAAGATATTGACAGCAACACAATTATAGTAGGGGATTTCAACACCCCACTGTCAAAAATAGATAGATATTCCAAACAAAATATCAACAAAGATATTGCAGCATTGAACAATGTCCAAAATCAAATGAACCTAACTAATATAAATAGAACCTTTCATCTGAGAGGAGCAAAATACACATTCCTTTTAAATGCACATGGAACATTTTCAAATACAGAACACGAGATTGGACACAAAACAAGTCTCAACAAATTCAAGAAAACTGAGATCATATGAAGCATTTTCTCTGACCACAAGGGACTGAATCTAGAAACCAACCTCAAGGAAAAAAGTCAAAAACACTCAAACTCATGGAGATCGAATAGCATGCTATTAGAAAATGAATGGGTCAAGAATGAGATCAAGAAGAAATAAAAAAATTTCTGGAAACAAATGAAAATGAACGCACAGCAACACAAACCAATGGGACACAGTGAAGGCAGTCCTAAGAGGGAAGTTCATATGAATACAGTATTACTTAAAAACAATAGAAACATTTCAAATAAACAACTTAACCCAATATCTACAAGAACTCAAAGAACAACAACAAAGACAGCCCAGAACAAGAAGAAGGAAGGAAATAACCAAGATCAGAACAGAATTAAATGAAATAGAGACTAAAAGCACAATTCTAAGGATCAATAAATCAAGGAACTGGTTCTTTGTAAAGATAAACAACATCAGCAAGCCTTTAAGCAGCCTCTTTAAGAAAAAAAGAGAGAGAACCTAAATAAACACAATCAGAAATAAAAGAGGAGGAATTAGAAGTGATACCACAGAAACACAAAGGATTGTAAGAAATTACTACAAAGAACTATATGTCAAAAATTTGAAAACCTAGGTGAAATGCACAAATTTCTAGAATAATATAATCTTCCAAATCTCAATGAAGAAGAAACAGAAAGCCTGAACAGACCAACAGCAGACAAAATTGAAGCAGTAATCAAAAAACTCCCAACACACAAAAGCCCTGGACCAGATGGTTTCATGGGAGAATTCTAAAAAGCATTTAAGGAAGGGTAACTACTATCCTTATAAAACTATAACAAAAATCCAATAACATGAAAGACTCCCAAACTCTTTTTATGAAGCCAGCATCATCCAGATCCCCAAACCAGATAAAGATACAACAAAGAAAGAAAACTTCAGGCCAATATCGCTGATGAATGTAGATGCTAAAATCCTCAACAAAATACTGGCAAACTGCTTGCAGCAATACATTAAAAAGATCATACACCGTACCCAAGTGGGATTCATCCTAGTGATGCAAGGATGGTACAATATTCACAAATCAATAAACGTCATACATCACATAAACAAAAGCAAAGACAAAAAGCACATGATCATATCAATAGATGCTGAAAAAGCATTTGACAAGTTACAGTACCCATTAATGATAAAAACACTCAGCAAAGTGGAAATAGAGGGAATATTCCTCAACATAATAAAGGTCATATATGAGAGACCTACTGTCAACATCATACTCAATGGGAAAAAAACTAAAATATTTCCTATTGAGATCAGGAACAAGACAAGGTTGTCTACTATCACCACTTCTATTCAACATAGTATTGGAAGTTCTAGCTACAGCAATCAGACAAGAAAAGGAAATAAAAGGCATCCAAATTGGAAAGGAGGAAACAAAACTGTCATTGTTTGATGTACATGATAGTGTACATAGAAAATCCTATAGACTCTGCTAAAAGACTACTCGACCTAATAAATGAATTTGGCGAAAGAGCAGGTCAATATCCAGAAAAGTCAATATCCAGAAATCAAAGGCATTTTTGTACACCAACAATGAAACATCAGAAACAGAAATTGGGGGGGGGGAATCTCATTTAATATAGCAACAAAAATAAAATAAAATACCTAGGAATAAACCTGACCAAGGAGGTAAAAGACCTGTACTCAGAAAACTACACAACACTGAAGAGAGAAATCATGGAAGTCACAAAGAAATGGAAACATATACCATGCTCATGTATTGGAAGAATCAACATCATCAAAATGTCCATACTACCCAAAGCAAT
Organism: Micronycteris hirsuta; assembly: GCA_004026765.1. Taxonomy (NCBI): domain Eukaryota; kingdom Metazoa; phylum Chordata; class Mammalia; order Chiroptera; family Phyllostomidae; genus Micronycteris; species Micronycteris hirsuta. Next base: position 3,457 of record PVJI01007989.1, read on the forward strand.
TTATAGATTCAATGCCATCCCTATCAAAGTACCAATGGCATATTTCACAGGTGTAGAACACTTCAAAAATGTATATGGAACCATAAACGACCCCAAATACCTGCTGCAATTTTGAGAAAGAAGAGCAAAGTAGGAGGGATCACAATACCTTATATCAAATTGTATTACAAGGCCACTGTAATCAAAACAGCCTGGTACTGGCATAAAAACAGACAGATGGACCAATGGAACAGAATAGAGAGCCCAGAAATAAGCTCAAGTCTCTATGGCCAATTAATTTTTGCCAAAGGGAGCAGCAGCATAAAATGGAGTAAAAGTATCCTCATCAACAAATGGTTCTGGGAAATCTGGACAGCTACATGCCAAAAAATGATACTCGAGCATCAACTTACACCATACACAAAAATAAATTCAAGGTGGATAAAAGACTTAAATATAAGTTGTGACACCATAAAAGTCCTAGAGGAACACATCGGTAGGAAAATCTCAGACATTCCATGCAGGAACATCTTCACTGATATGTCCCCTAGAGAAAGGGACATAAAGGAAAAAATAAACAAATGGGACAACATCAAATTAAAAAGCTTCTGCATGGCAGCCAGGCAGTGAGGGACAAATACCATATAATCTCACCTTTAACTGGATCATAATCAACAAAAGCAGAAAGCAAGCAAAACATAACCAGAGACATTGAAATTAAGAACAATCTAACAATAGCCATGGGGGAGGGGGGAGGGGACAATGGGGAGAAGGGTTTTCAGGAATCACTGTAGAGGACACATGGTCAGAACTAAGGGGGAGGAGGGAGGCTGGGGGCAGAGGAGGGGTTGGAGGGGAAGGGAGGAGGGGAAGGGAGAGGATGCAAATAACTGTAATTGAACAACAATAAAGTAATTATTTTTTAAAAAAAACTTCTGCATGGCAAAAGAAGACAGCATTAGAATGAAGGGTGAACCAACTGTTTGGGAAAACATATTTGCCAATGATACTTAGGACAAGGGTTTGATCTCAAAAATATGTAAAGAACTTGCATGACTCCACTCCAGGAAGACAAAAACCCCAATTTAAAAAGTGGGCAAAAGACTTGAACAAACATTTCTCCAAGGAGGACATACAGAGGGCACAGACATATGAAAAGATGCTCAGCATCAATAGCCATCAAGAGAGATGCAAATTAAAACCACAATGAGATACCACCTCACACCAGTCAGAATGACCATCATAAACAAATCAACAAACAAGGGTTGGAGAGGATTCGGAGAAAAGGGAACCCTATTGCACTGTTGGTGGGAATGCAGACTAGAGAAGCCACTGTGGAAAACAGTATAGAATTTCCTCATAAAACTAAAAATGGAACTGCCTTTTGACCCAGCAATTCCAGTGGTAGGATTATATCCTAAAAACCCTGAAATACCAATCCAAAAGAACCTGTGCACCCCAATGTTCATAGCAGCACAATTTACAATAACCAAGTGCTGGAAGCAACCTAAGTGCCCATCAGTAAATGAATGGGTCAAAAAATTATGGTACATTTATACAATGGAATTCTATGCAGTAGAAAGAAAGAAGGAGCTTCTACCCTTTGCAACAGCATAGATGGAACTAGAGAGCATTATGCTAAGTGAAATAAGCCAGGTGGAGAAAGATAAATACGTTATGATATCACCTTTAACAGGAAAGAAATCATCAAAAGGAACAAGCAAGCAAACTATAACCAAAGACACTGAAATTGAGAACAGGCTGATAGTGATCAGAGTGAAGAGGGGAAGGGATTATAGGGGAAAAGTGTGAAGGGTTTACAGGTACAATTATAAGAACACATGGACAATAAATAACAAGAGGGGGTGGAAACAGGGAAGGGAGGCCAGGAGAGCTGGTTTGGTAGGGAAAAGTGCAGGGAAAAGGCAGAAAACTGTATTTGAATAATAAAAAATGTGAATAAATAAATAAATAAATATAAATAAATAAGTTTAGTCCAGTGCAGTATGTCGGGATAACGGTTTTCAGGAACTACTATAAAGGACATATTGACAAAACCAAGGAGGAGGGTGGAAGCAAGGGAGGGAAGTGGTTTTGGATGGAGTAGGGGGAGGGGAGGGGAGAAAATGCAGACAACTGTAATTTAACAACAATAATTTTAAAAAATATATTAATAAATAGGACTTCCAGCCAAGATGGAGGCATAGGTGGACACACTGTGCCTCCGCTCACAACCAAAGAGAAAAAACAACCATTTAAAAAGCAAAACAACCAGAGCAGACAGAGAATCAAACTGAGTGGAAGTCTGACAACCAAGAAGTTAGAGAGGACACGTTCATCCAGACTGGTAAGCAGTTGGAGCTGGGTGGAAAGGGCATTCAGCCAGATGGCAGTTTGCCAGGAGAGACTCACAGAGGGGCGCCACTGGCCAAAACATAGCCTGTGCACTAAGCGAAGCCCGTGGCCGGCACACCCCAAGAAACCTGTGGGAACCAGTGGGATGAGACTGGTGGACCAGGCAGTCCCTTTTTCGCACGCAGATAGACCAAGAGAAGGAGCTGGGGAGTGGAGCAGATTGCACAACCCACCATCGCAACCCACCATCACGGGGGAAAAAAACCTCCGACCACCTGTTGAAAGCACCTGTGGTGGTTGAGATGGCGACGGGAGCAGCTCCCAGCCTCACTGGAGAGCTTATGGGGGGGGGGCTGTTGAATGGGAGCCGGCGGTAAACAGAGCAGGTGCCAGTGATCCGAGGCCCCGCCCCCAAAAGAAGCGTCACAACACAATGCGTAGGTTACCCTGCTCTGGTGAACACCTAAAGCACCGCCCCTTAAAGTAACAGGTGTGCTGAAGTTAAAAAAAAAATGTCCCAAATGAAAGAACGGAACAGAGCTCCAGAAAAATTACAACTAAAAGATGAGGAGATAGCCAACCTATCAGATGCACAGTTCAAAACACTGGTAATCAGGATGCTCACAAAATTGGAAGAAAGTTGGACACAAATAAATGAACAAATGAAGGATATGCTAAACAAAATGAGGGGAAATGTGTAGGGAACCAATAGGGAAGAGAAGGAAACTGGGACTCAAATCAACGGTGTGGACCAGAAGGAAGAAACAAGAATTCAGAAAAATGAGGAGAGGCTTAGGAAGCTCCGAGACATCTGTAAACGGCCCAACATCCAGATCATAGGGATGCCAGAAGGAGAAGAGGAAGACCAAGGAACTGAACATTTATTTGAACAAATAATGAAGGAGAATTTCCCCAATCTGGCAAAAGAAATAAACTTCCAGGAAGTTCAGGAAGCTCAGAGAGTCCCAAAGAAGTTGGACCCAAAGAGGAACACACCAAGGCACATCATAATTACATTACCCAAGATTAAAGATAAGGAGAGAATCTTAGAAGCAGCAAGAGAAAAGGGCACAGTTACCTACAAAGGAATTCCCATAAGCCTGTCAGCTGATTTCTCAAAGGAGACCTTTCAAGCAAGAAGGGGCTGGAAAGAAGTATACCAAATCATAAAAGGCAAGGACCTACATCCAAGAATACTCTATCCAGCAAAACTTTCATTTAGAATGGAAGGGCAGATAAAGTGCTTCTCAGATAAGGTCAAGTTCATGTTCATCATCACACAGCCTTTTTTATGTGAAATGTTAAAGGGATTTATATAAGGTATGGAGGGCTATCAATAGGGGAGTGGGAGGGGGAGAGAGGAGGGAAAAGTACAGAGAAAAAGTAGCATAAACGGTAGGTAGAAAACAGACAGGGGGAGGTTAAGAATAGTATAGGAAATATAGAAACCAAAGAACTTATGTGTATGACCCATGGACAAAAACTAAAGGGCAGGGAATGGGGGGGATGTGGGGCAGAGGGGAATAAAGAGGGGGGAATGGGACAACTGTAATAGCATAATCAATAAAATATATTAAAATAATAAATAAATAAAATCTTAAACATATTAATAAATAAGTAAATAAATATAGTCCAGTTCAGTTATCTGGCTAGCTTAGTGTGTGTTTCCAGTTGCAGTCCATTGTTGTGCTGCAGTATTAAGGCTCTTTCTGGAGCCTGCCTGTGGAGTCTGCATTGCCTTGGAGAAAGGACACATGAGTGCATGGTGCATGTGCAGGTAGAGAGAGAGAGAGAGAGAGAGAAAGCTTCTTTGTTCTCCTGGTATTATGTTAGCTTGGGCTTTAAATGAAGCAGGTGCTTTTTCAAAATGACCAATCAACTTCCCAAGTTTTGGGATGCTTTGATAGATTCACCCCTTAGTTAGACTGACAGGTCTTTTTTGTCAAGCACCTCCATAACTCCTGGTTCTAAAAATGGTGGGGATTGAGTCAGTGGAAGAAACTTCTGGAGTCCCAAACAGTTCCTCTTAAAGAATCCACACACAAACTTATTCAGACTCACTCCCTCTGAATTCCAGTGATGGGGTAGCAGCTTGAAAGGCACCAGTGGTATACAGGGAGGAACTGGAAGTGTCTGTCATCAAGGTGAGAGCTGGCAGACATCTTTCTCTGAGACAGAAAAGTAGGCAGAAGCACAGAGTTGGCAGGTGTGTGCCATATCTGATATGTCTTCAACCTGGCTAATACTGTTTGCCCTACCCTGGAGATCTCCTGAGGCTCTGTCCCACCCATCCTACAGCTATTAACAGTAGTTTTTCTATATAAATGGCTAGTTTTGGCTCATGATTTGCAACTTCATAAATCTTTTCAAACAAGCAACAACTGACCTCAGTGAGCCCCCATCCCCATACATCTTGCTAAGTAGCCCCAGGAATGGCAGTGGCAGCAGCCAGCCTAGATTCACAGCTTGGTTTTGCCTGGGAATCTCCAAGCCCATCACAAATAGCAACTATCACAGATTGCTCAATAGCTCAGTCAGGGTGGTCCCAGGAAAAACATAGGTGGGGGCTTACATTAGCCTACACCACTCAGGACCCCTCAGGACATGGACACCAGTGGACAGCTACAGACTGTCAGGGTGATAAGTGACTGGGCTGTGAAAGAATTCACAAAAAGAGAAAAAAATGTAGAGAATTAAGTTTTTATTCACTTTCTAAGAAAAGAGAGGGCCATGGTGTGAAGAGATACACAGACATTGAGTGATAGGGACTTTGAGCTTTTATCAGATTATAATTGGATTAATAAAGGGTGGAGGTTGGTTTTGTGTGACCTCTGGGCTATTGGGACATTATAAAATGAGGATGTAGTTTGTTCCAATGTTATCATCTGCCTGTGTTTGTAGGGAGTGTTCAGTCACATTCTGCTCTTGCTTTCCAGTAATTTCCAGTCCTGGGGACATAAGTTCAGAAGAGTAAAATTGCAGTCATATTTAACAAGGTCATAGGACTGCTCAGCAAATATTGCCACAATAGCAAATGGTGGTAGCTTCATCCTTTCATTCTCCACTCTGGTTTTAAAATGGATTTATGCTTAATGACCTTGCCTTGTCATGGTTTTGGAGAGTAGGGACAAAGGTCTCTTTTTCTGTAATTACTTCAGGCAACTTAAGGGTATAGAGCTGTTCCTGCTGTTGGGTCCAGGTATGGGTCATTAAGGGGAAGAGAGTGGAATTGGACAGACCAAAAAGTGAGTGCTGAGGCCAGGGGCCATTTGTGGAGGGAATCTTCCTGAGCTTAAATGCTCCCTTGAAAGAAGAATAGGAGATATTTGAGGAGACATGGCTTAAAAACAAGAATAAAGAAAAAGGCTGCTGTAGGTCTTAGGAAGGGAGTTAGCCAGGAAAACAAGACCAGATATTGCCCTTAAAATCCCCAAAAGGGAGAGATGGTGTAGTAGGTAAATTCTGTATGAATGACACTGCATTAGTAGTTCTCAATAATTCCAAGTCAAAGGATGAAAGAAAAAGAAATGAAACGAAACATTATCTTAGAAGAACACTAGAAAAACTAGGATTCAATCAGTTTATGGATACAATTGGACATTGTAATTCCTATTGAAACACATTTTCTGTCCCTAAAATCACCCTCATTTTATTAAAAAGAATGCATAAGTTCAGTTTCAATTAGGCCTGATTATTTTCATGAACACAGTAAGAATAGTAATTGATTGTATATGCTCTTTTTTTTTATAAAAGCGTCTAGACTTGAACTTAGCACTCTGTAGATGCATCTTTTTTAAAAGATTTTATTTATTTATTTTTAGAGAGAGGGGAAGGGAGGGAGAAAGAGAGGGAGAGAAACAGCAATGTATGGTTGCCTCTCACATGGCCCTCACTGGGGACCTGGCCTGCAAACTAGGCATGTGTCCTGACTGGGAATCGAACCAGGACCCTTTGGTTCCCAGCCCGCACTCAATCCACTGAGCTACACCAGCCAGGGCGGCTCGTTTTTGTTTAAAGATTTTATTTATTTATTTTTAGACAGAAGGGATGGGAGGGATAAAGAGAGAGACAGAGAGAGAGAGAAATATCAATGTGTGGTTGCCTCTCACGTGGCCCCACTGGGGACCTGGCCTGCAACCCAGGCATGTGCCCTGACCGGGAATCGAACCGGCGACCCTTTAGTTCACAGCCTGCACTCAATCCACTGAGCTACACCAGCCAGGGCAGTATAGGCTCTTTTAAATCTACTTTGCTGGAATTTTACAAGTAACTTTTAGATTGAGCTTTAGTCAGCCCCTCAGGGCCCAGAAGCCAAACCACATAGTTGCCATCTGGCTTGCCTACAATACCTATAGGATTGGGTGGATTTCTCAAGTTCTTGGGTTCCTCAAAATAACTTTAAGTTCTTTCCTTACCATCTTTCAGGAAAGCAACCTTTGTTTCTTACCTGGAAAGACTGCCATGAACCACATGACCAAGCAAGGTATCAGACCATTTCTCCAAGGGGCTCTTATTGGCTTCAAAAGTCAATCTTAATTCCTTAAGGCAGGGGTGCCAAACTCATTTTCAGCGGTGGCCACATGAGCCTTGCAGTTGCCTTCAAAGAGCCAAAATAATTTTAGAACTCTATAAATGTAACTACTCCTTAACTATTAAGGAGTTGAAACTACATTCAGCCCTTTGAAGGCAACGATGAGGCTGATGTGGCCCCCAGTGAAAATGAGTTTGACACCCCTGCCTTAAGGCTTTCTGGTGACAATCCGGGTCCAGGCATGACTTTTGATTGACATTCCAGACAAAGACTTGGTTAATAAAGTCACATTTGGGAACTGGTGCTCTAATAAAGAGAACAGGTTCCTATTGGGCTTATGCAACCAAATACATTTCCATGAAAATAATACTCATTAAGAGTTGCCAAATTCTGGAGGGATTAAGTAGGGAGATAAATCAACATTTTTCAAATATTGTTTTTGAGAGTATAACCTACAAGTTGTTCTAGGAAAAAACAAGTTTCCTTATATATGGAAAAACAAAAAGATTTAAAATTAGGAGTTCTGACCAACATGGAGGCATAGGTAGAAACACTTCACTTCCTCACATGACCAAAAGAAGGATAATAACCAATCTAATAACAATGAACAACTAGAAGTGCCAGAAAATCAAACTGCATGGAACTATGAAAACCAAGGAGTTAAAGAAACATTCATCCAGACTGGTAGGAAAGGAAGAGAAAGGAGATGGGAAGCCAAGAGGAGAGGATGCACAGCAAGGCGGTGGGCCTCATGGGGGAGGTTGGGCTGGCTGAATGGAAAACTAAAGACTCAAAGCTAGCTCTAAACTTATGCGGGAGTTGCCACTATGGAAGAAACTTCCAGTCTCACATGGAAGAGTTCGTTGGAAGGTGGGGCTAGGGTGGAGGAAGCAAATGGCATTATTCCCTTGCTGGCCCCTCCCCCACAGGCAGCGCCACAGTGAAGCAAAGAGGGTTGCCTTGCCCTGGTGAATGCCTAAGGCCACATCCCCTTACAACATAACAGGTGCATCAAGGCAAATAAATATGGCTCAAATGAAAGAACAGATCAAAACTGCAGAAAAGAGCTAAATGATGAGGAGATAGCCAACCTATTTGATGCAGAGTTCAACAAATTGGTAATCAGGATGCTCACAGAAATGATTGAGCTTGGTCGTAAAATGAAGGAACAAATGAGGCTACCCAAAGTGAAATAAAGCAAAATATACATGGAACCAACAGTGAAGGGAAGGAAACCAGGACTCAAATCAATGATTTGGAAGAAAGTGAAGAAATAAACATCCAACTGGAAGAGAATGGAGGAACAAGAATTTTAAAAAATGAGGAGAGGCTTAGGAACCTCTGGGAGGTTCCAACTTTAAACATTCCAGTATCCGAATCTTAGGGGTGCCAGAAGGAGGAAAACAAGAGCAAGAAGTTGAAAACTTATTTGAACAAATAATGAAGGAGAACTTCCCTAATTTGGTGAAGGAAATAGACTTCCAGGAAGTCCAGGAAGCCCAGAGAATCCCAAAGAAATTGGACCCAAGGAGGACCACACCAAGTCACATCATCATTAAGTTACCCAAGATTAAAGATGAGGAGAGAATCTTAAAAGCAGCAAGAGGAAAGGAGAGAGTTACTACAAAAGAGTACCTATAAGACTATCAGCTGATTTCTCAAAAGAAACCTTAGAGGCAAAAAGGGACTGGAAAGAAGTATTTGAAGTCGTGAAAGGCAAGGACTTACATCCAAGATTACTCTAACCAGCAAAGCTATCATTTAGAATGGAAGGGCAGATAAAGTATTTCCCAGATAAGGTAAAGTTAAAGGAGTTCATCATTACCAAGTCCTTATTATATGAAATGTTAAAGGGACTTATCTAAGAAATGGAAGAATATCAAAAACTATGAACAGTAAAATGACAACAAACTCACAATATCAACAACTGAACCTAAGAAACAAAAATAAAAGCTAAGCAAACAACCAGAACAGGAACAGCAACATAGAAATGGAGATCACATGGAGGATTTTCAGTGGGGAGGGGGAAGGGAAGAATGGGGGTGGAAATGTACAGGAAATAAGAAATGTAATTTATAGGCATAAAATAAAGGGGGAGAGGTTAAGAATTGTATAGAAAATAGAGAAGTCAAAGAACTTACATGTATAACCCAAGGACATGAACTAAAGGGGAGTATCCTGGAGGGTTGGGGGTGCAAGGAGGAGGGGGCATAAAGGGGAGAAAAAAAATGGGAAAACTATAATAGCATAGTGAAATATACTTATACAAAAAAGATTTAAAATTAGCAATATTTTCAATGAAGTTATAAGAATAACAATTATCTTTAGTTCATTTAGTTCCATATATTCAATTTTCTTTGTCTTGACTATTTTCCAGTATTTCCATGAATTAAGTTACTCTAAGAGTTCTCTAAATTTTTATTTATTTTAAAGATATGACCTATTTAGATACCTGTAACGTACAGTAAGTCAGAGTTCTTTAAATGAACCTATACAAATATACATTTGCAAATGTATAAGAGTAAAACACTCACTGTTTATAAGTGGCCAAATTTAAAGTGACATGGTTGTATATTCACTTAAAATGCAATTGATAAAGAACTTACCTTCTTTGTAAAATATAATATTTCAAGATAAGAATTTCTTGATAAGAAATAATTATGCTGAAATAACATAAAAGTATAATATAATGCCCATATTTTTAGATTTAACACAATATTAATATATATAAAGAACTAAGGGTATGCAAAACAATTCATAAATTCCCAATGCATAGGTTACAAATACCCAAAGTTTACTGCTGATGTCCCCAGAGGGAACCATCACTCTTGGCTTGTTCAGTATTATTAACAGGACACCTGTTACTCCTGAGAACTTCCTGTTTGAACTTGATTCTGAATCTTTGCAAGTTGCTCCCTGGGGCTGCTTGAAATTTCTAGAAAATCTATTTTGATAAAAATATATGTATTCAAATAAGATATTATTATTCTGTTGGGCAGAAGCTTCCCATGTAATTTTGAACATATTAAGTAGGCCTAATTAGTTCAAAAGCTTTTCTTTTATAAGCAAAGAGAATGAATCCTTGAGGTATTTCATGGGCCCACTGGAATAACTCAAAGTCATTTCTCAGTTTTTAAAACTTAAACTTTGGGAAGATTGTCAAATATATTTAATCAATAGTTTATAACATAAACTTTTTATAAAATATTTTTATAATAATCCTAAAAGATATTAAACTTAAAAGCATTTTTAATATCAAATATTTTGTCCAGAACATAGGATCCTGCTTAATTTATATAAGTACTTAATATTTTTAGGTCAATAGAATATTACACATTATATGCCATCCAGAGGCAGAAAACACACTACCTGTAATACACTGACAAACACATACCAAGTAAAGACCACACACATGAAGACTGAACTCATAAATACCATATACATAATTTGAATTACTAATTTTTGTAGAGAAAGCATAAGATTTATCTTATTTGCTTTTGACAAATTTTAAGAATACTTGAAAGAGGATGAAAGTCCTAAATACCAACCAAGGGGAGACTCTTAATAAAAGATTTAAGGACTGTTAATGAGTGGTGGAAATAAAGGCTGGGCTCCAAGGAGTCTAGCTGCAGGGAAGAGACTGGGTAGGGCTGCTTTGGCCCCCTGAAAGGTCAGAAACCTGGTAACAAGAGATAAATGCTCCAGATGGAAAGCAGAGAGTTATAGTCCACACCAGCAGTGAAATTCAAGAGATAGATGTTTCCCCGTGCCTGAGAGAGACCTTACCAATGGCAAGAGCACCAGCCAGATGCCTTGGGAATAGATTTAATGCACACAGACAGGGGACTCAATAGAACACCCATTTGAAAAAGCCACACAGCAGAAAGAGAGAAAGCATGTTTGAGAGAGAAAGCCAATTTGACCCATGGATGTGTTTACCCTATGCCCTGAGGGTGTTCTTACTAATGACCAGGGTACCAGCCAGGTGCCCTGGGAATGGATTTACCCCACACAGACAGAGTACTCAACTCCACACCTGCACATGGATGTGTTTATCCTGTGCACTGAGGGTGTCCTTACCAATGATGAGAGCACCAAACAAAGGGAAAGACATGGGTCCCTTCAAATGTCAGGGGTAATTTTTTCCTGACTCACTGGACCGAGGTCCCAAGTGTCACCTGGGGACAGTCAGGTAGAGTGACTCTGTGTCCAGAAGACAAGCTTACTTTATATCTCAGCATTGATAAAACACATCTTGGTGAAGGATTTATTCCACAGCTGGCAGGTAAGTTTCTCCACACCAATGAGGGTGAGAGAACGTATAATGAAAACAACTCCAGGTACCACCAGAGTCATCAAAGTATGTCGTTAGAGAGAAATTAGGTGGAGGAAGGGGTACTGGAGCCTGAGATTCCTTTCTTCACAAATTTAAAACTTTCACAACCTTCACAAGCCTTTTTACAACTTCCACAAACTGTCTTATCCCTTTAGAAATAACCATTTTTAGAATAACTCACTTTCAAACCCTGTCCTCCAAAATTGCATCTCCATGACTTATGCATTTTACTATTAAAACTGATAGGGGACTTAAGAATTGGAAAATTTTAGTTTGAGTAATAGCTACTAAGCTTAGTTATCAATGCATGTAAAAGCTTTTGTTCCAGGAACTGAAGGTATGATGCCCCCTGACTCCAGGAGACCATAAGCAGTTCCACCTTTGTTCCTCAGGAGGACTGCAAGCAATTCAAGATATCTGAGCCACTGTACTCCAGGGTGAGATGACCACCGCCCAGGACACAACTAAAGACCACCGCCTGGGGCACAGCTTAAGACCACCGCCCAGGGTGAGAATGCTGGAGTTGGGTTTCTTTTTTTAATCCAATTAACTTTTCCCTGAATTCCAAATCCCTACACTTTGCTTTCTTTATATATATAAAAAGGCCACTTTAAAACAGAATTTAAGGCAGTCTGTTGGGGTATGAACCCGTCATCTTCTCAGATCACTGGCCATCTGAATAAAGTGCCCATAAAGATTCAATCCCTGTCTCTACTTACTGGGTTTGGTAGTGACAGGTAGCCTGAATGCTGGTGTCTTTTTCAGTTTCAAAACCACACAATTTCTTCCCAATGAAATTTGAACTTTATGTTTAGAAACCTCAATTTCCAATAATGACTGAAATAAGCAACTGACATTCCCAAGATTGACTTATGAACACATTTCATCACCATTAGAAACATAAATTCCCCTATTGGGAAACACATTTTTACTTTCCAGAAACACAAGTCCAACAAACCACAAGATATTTATCTACGGCTCCAAATCTGCTCTATAGCCTCTTTGTAATAAAAAGCCAAAAGCAGGCCTAGAAATCTATGTTTCAGTATTTCATGTTATTTCAAAATACCTAGATATTCAATAACTGATCAGAATTTACTAATTTAGAGAGGAATAGCTGAAATAAATTAAATTTATTTACTCGGATAAAGCTAAGGTTATCCCTCTTTTGGTAAGAATTATCTTCCCAAAATTTACACTTTAAAAGATAGCTTGGACAAGAGTTCTTGAAGAAGCCCAGGTGTTTGCATTTCAAAAATGTAGGGAAAGAAAAGCAAGCTTCAGGTGAATGGGGTAGAAAATTAGCTTGAGTTTAAAGTGCCACTTTTTTCTCTGCATTGAGAGACAGGCCCATTTTTTTCCCCAGGATTTAGCAGCTCCCAGGTCTCTGGGGGGAGAATATAGAGTATTTTACAATCTGGGAGGGGGGTGAGATTTTCTCCCTCTTTGTAACCTTGTTTTTACTTAACATGGGCACAGTGGAGCCAAGCCTAATTCCAAACGGGAGTTGCATGAAGAACTTGGATTAGGCAGGTAAGGAATAGCACCACCCCTGCTGAATAGTATTGATCAAATATATATAAAGGGCAGTAGGATTGAGGGTGGTAGGTGTGGTGGGGGAGAGTGATGGGGGGAAATGGAGACAAATGTATTTGAACAACAATAATAATAAAAAGAAAAAAAGAGCATGGCTTTAAGGGAATAGAGTGCCACTCAGCTAGAAAACAAATATGGGGGTAGGGAATGTAGAGAGAGGCAAATTTGAATGAAAAGTCATAGTTAGGAGAAAGAGGCCTGGAATCCCCACTGAAGGTTAAAATCTTGTCTCCTCCCCTAGAGAACTAAACCTAAGAAGGTGATCAAGATGGAAAACAGTGAAGGTCAAATTGGAGGAGGGTATTACAATTATGAGATCTATCCATGGCCAGACTTCCTGCTTACCCAGTTTGTATTCAGGCCAGGCCATGTTGTAATAGAAAATTAAGGGCTTGGGCTTCATGTCAGTAAGTCCCAGAGCCTTCAAGATCTTAAGTAGACATCCCAAAGGAGAGTCTTTGGGTGGGGTTGATTGAGTGTTGCCCATACTGAGAACTACAAAAGGGAAGGATGTTTCAGGGACAAGAACAAACAAGAAGGGGGAAGGTTTGAGAACCCAACTCAAATGACCTAGAGATCTGTGGTTAGAGCTGAGCATCCTTTAACCTGAAGGCAGACCAAACCATGAAGATCTGTGTCAGATCCAGGCATCCCTTGGCCCCAAGAGCAGATGGAACCCATCAGGGAGATGTTTGGAGGTGTCCCTCTCAGTCAAAACCCTGGGAAAGTGAGACCCAGTACAGGGGTTTACAACAATGAGATGAGGGGATAAGCTATCACTTTCCACAAAGTTAATGTTTTTGTCCCGGATTCAGAGAGACTTACTGATCACTAGCTGTGAAGGTGGGTTAGGAGGAGGCTGTCCACAGAGTCTGGAGAGACAGAGAAAGATTAGAATCCTTTCTCCAAACCTCACAGAGACAGAGTTGGGGGTTAGCCTGGGTCAACCTCCTGCTGTCCACTGCTCCCCTAGTCACAAGTCTCAGGAGGCTGGAGGAGAGGGATAAATAGAGAACATCCCCATATGGGGCACCAAAAGGGTAGGGTGGTCAGTGACACAGGCTGTGAAATAATTCACAAAAAGAGAAGAAAGTGTAGAGAGTAAAGTCTTTATTCTCCAGCAAAGGACAGGGACATGGTGTGGAGAGATACATCAGCATTGAGGGGTAGGGGTTTTGAGCTTTTATTGGATTATAATTTGATTAAAAAAGGTGGGGGTGTTGCTGTTATGTGGCCCCTGGGCTGTTGGGGCATTGTAACATGAGGCTGCAGTTGGTTCCAAAGTTACCTTCTGTCTGTGGCTGTTGAGAGTGGTTACTCACATTCTGCTCTTGCTTTCTAGTAAGTTCCAGTCCTGGTAACATAATCTCAGAAGAGTAAGATGGCAGGCATATTTAACAAGGTCATAGGCCTGCTAGGCAAATGGTGCCATGGTAGCCAATGGCACTGAATTTCTCCTTTCACAGACCAAGTGAGAACACCACCACCCTGGACTTGGACAGCTGATCCTCTAGGGAGGGTGGAGGCCACAGCCAATCCTTGCAAATGACTGGCCTGGATAAATCCCTTTCTTTGACCTGCCAACAGCAAACAAGGCACAACTACAAGAGGAGGGTGAACTCAGCACACACAAAGTGCGCACCTTGAGAAGCCAGTTTGGGTGATAGGGAGGCTGTGCCACTGGATGCTACAGGACTCCTACTACATTAGGCCATGATACCAAGACAGGGAGTCATAGCAGCTCTACCTAATACATAGAAACAAACACAGGGAGTATGACAAAATGGAGAGACAGAGAAACATGGCCCAAATGAAAGAACAGATCAAAACTCAAGAAAAAGAACTATACAAAATGGCAATAAACAGTCTATCAGATGCAGAGTTCAAAGCACTGGTTATAAGGGTTCTCAAGGAAATGATCAAGAACCTAAATATCATTAAAAAAATCCAGTCAGAAATTAAGGATTCACTAATTGAGATACAGAATGATTTACAGGGTTACAACAGCAGAGTGAATGAAGCTGAGAATCAAATCATTGATATAAAACAAAGGGAAGCAACAAAACAACCAATCAGAACAAGAAAGAAAAAGAATCCAAGAAAATGAAGATACTATAAGCAGCCTCTGGGACAACTTCAAGCATTCCAAAATTCATGTCTTAGGGGTACCAGAAGCAGAAGAGAAAGAGCAAGAAATTGGAAATCTATTTGGAAAAAAAACAATGAAAGAAAACTTCCCTAATTTGATGAAGGAAATAGACATGCAAGTCCAGGAAGCACAGAGAGTCCCAAGAAAGATGGATGTAAAGAAGCCCACTCCAAGACATATAATTAAAATACCAAAGGTTAAAGATAAAGAGAGAATTTTAAAAGCAGTAAGAGAAAAGCAGTTAGTTACCTGCAGGGGAGTTCCCATAATACTGTCAGCTGATTTCTCAAAAGAAGCTTTGCAGGCTAGATGGAACTGGGAAAAATATTCCAAGTCATGAACAGCAGGAACCTACAGCCAAGATTGCTATATCCATCAAAGCTATCATTTAGAATTAAAGGGCAGATAAAGTGTTTTCTAGATAAGAAAAACTAGAGGAGTTCATCATCACCAAACCATTATTATATGAAATGTTAAAAGGACTTATTTAAGAAAAGAAGATCAAAACCATTAACAATAAAATGGCAATAAATACATACCTGTCAACAATTGAATGTAAAAAACAAAGTAGGTAAACAAGAAGAGACAGAATCAGGGATATGGAGAGACTGTTGATGGTTGCCAGGTGGGAGATGGGGTATAAGGAAATGGGTAAAGATGTGAGGGGATTAAGAAGTACAAGTAGATACAGAATAGCCATGGGGATGTAAAGGATAGTATAATAAATGGAGTAGCCAGAGAACTTATATGCAAGACACATGGACATGAACAATGGTGTTGGATTGCCTGATGGAAATGGGGGTGCTGAGTCGAGAAGGTAAAGGAGAGAAATTTTGGACAATTGTAATAGCACAAACAGTAAAATATAATAATAAAAAAATTTGTATGTTATATTTATAATTTATTATATACTACATTATCAGGCATACTCCTGACAGTGATGAATTTTCATTTTGGCAAAGTATCAATAAGAACCCAACTACTTACAATGTTATACATCTGGAGAATAATTTTTTTATGGACTAATTTCTGCCTCCATATATATTTTATTTATTGTCTCCATATATCTTTTTTAAAATAATGTTTTAAAAGATTTTATTTATTTATTTTTAGACAGAAGGGAAGGGAGGGAGAAAGAGAGGTAGAGAAACATCAACGTGTGGTTGCTTCTCACATGGCCCCCACTGGGGACCCGGCCTGCAACCCAGTCATGTGCCCTGATGGGGAATCAAACCAGGACCCTTTGGTTCCCAGCCCGCACTCAATGCACTGAGCTACACCAGCCAGGGCATACATAACCTTTTAATCCAAGCTAAATATACTCTGAACTCAATTTCCACTTATCCAGACTCCTGAAATGTCTGTAGCTTCTCTACTATCTGACATGGGAGAATGTGGGTGGGATAGAGGGGAAGTCATAATGAAAGAAACAATGGTTTTTAAAAATTGTGCTTACAATATCTTACTTTTGCATCTTTTAGGCAAGGTGCCACCCAGGACCTTAGAAGGTCCGTGAGCAAGTGTGCTTCCTTAACTTCATGGTAAGTTTGTCTCTGGTTGTAAACTCTTAGACTAGGTATAATTTCAGAAGCTCTAAAGCTTAGATGGTAGAGCTGTCTATAATTAGATTGTTAAAAATTTGTTCCTTTTGTTAAAGGATTGCTCCAGTGCTAGCTCTCTTTTACCATAAAATTCACATGCAAGGTGGAGTTTGGGAAGATAGGGAGTCTTTCACATTTTAGTATAAACTCATTCATTAGGAGAAGTTTAGAGAAGATGGGTTGTGTAATAAAAGATTTTTAAAAAGGGGAGTCCTATTACCAAAGGCAAACTTTCTTCAGTTTACACTTTGCCTGAGGAATAGATATGCTGGGTTCTGTAGCCAAATTTGGGGTTGCAAGTGCCTGTGTGGGAAGGCAGAGTAGGAGAGATCCCTATAGCATTGCAGCATCATTTTTTATAATTTTTCAATCCTGAGAAATAATAGAGAGGTAATAATTATTTAATAATATCAAAAAACTAAAGATGGAACTGCCTTTTGATCCAGTGATACCACTGCTAGGACTATAAAATCCTGAAACACCAATTCAAAAGAACCTATGCACCCCAATGTTTATAGCAGCATTATTTATATTAGCTAAGTGCTGGAAACAGCTTAAGTGCCCATCAGTTAGTGAGTGGATCAAAAAACTGTGGTACATTTGCACAATGGAATACTATGCAGCAGAAAAAAGGAAGAAACTCCTACCCTTTGTGACAGCATAGATGGAACTGGAGAGTACTGTGCTAAGTGAAATAAGCTGTTGAAATAAAGAACAAACTGACAGTAACCAGAGGGGACAGGGGAGAGGGGTAATGGGGGAAAATAGGGGAAGGGTCGCCAAAGGACATGTATAAAGGACACATGGGCAAAGCCAAAGGGGGTAGGATCACAGGTGGGAGGTGGGAATAGATGTACAGGGAGAAGGGAAAATGGAGACAACTGTACTTGAACAACAACAATAACAAAAAAGAAAGAAGCCAGGCAGCAAAAGACAAATACCATTTGATCTGACCTATAAATGGAACCTAATGAACAAAATAGAACAAGAGGCATGGAAATAAGGAACAAACTCACAGTGACCAGAGGGGAGGCAGGAGTGGGATAAAAGGGGAAAGAAGAGGAAATGTCTAGTCAAGGAACATGTATAAAGGACACATGGTAATGGACAACAGGGTGGGGACTGACTGAGGGTAGGGGTGGGCAGGGCAGGGGAGGGCAATGGGGAAATAATTGGGACAACTGCAACTGAACAACAATAAAGTAAAATAATATATATAAAGAAATATTAACATCAAAAGCAATTTTTCAGCAAAATTACTTGGGGAATATTTTGGATTTTATTCAGTGCTTTAAACCACATCCTGGTGACTTAGCTGAGGTTGAACTGAAAAGACAAATAATTTTTCTGATTTCCACTGGCTTGCTTCCCCCACCATCACCTGCCCCCACTTTCCAACCTCTGCTTTCAGGAGACCATGACTCAGGCTTCAGTCTAGCTGAACTCCACCAACACTATTAACCCCACCCACCTTGTGTAATTTCTATTTCCTACTTTCTCTGAAGTAAGCATTTGATGGTTTGTTTGTGAGAGGAAGACTCTTAATCCACCTTGGCTTCTCTTTCCATTTAGACTAAATGGAAGTGGTGGTAAAATCCCCCAAGAAGATACAGAAGCAGAGGAGGAGAGAATGGAAACACGAGCCAATATTGTGAGGAAGGGCAGCTGCCAGGTGACTATATCTCACAGTCTCCCTTGCTGGCTCTATTTTCTTTTCTCATGTAAGTAAGGCAGGAAAGGACAAGGCCTCCAGAACACAGACAGAGCCCAGTGCTTCTTCTTTCATAGCAGGGATTCTCTGATATATCTCCTCAGAAAACTCTACTTTGATAGCCCCAGAATCTGAGTGTGCCACACTGGAACCAGCTGTGAAGAAGCAGGCTATCTATTAGCTGGTTGTGTGCAGTGCCCTTGAGAAGAGAATGCAAATTCTGGAATATTAGATAGAAACCAGGCTACTTAACCTCTCTCTGCTTCAATTACCCTGCACAGAAGTGGGGATGGTGACACCTACCTTGCCATTGTGAGGATGAAAAATAATGCTGGTACAGTTTCTAGCAGTGTTGGACATGTGCATATGTTTAAGAAGGGTGAGTTCACAGAAGGGAAAGATATTTGATTGTAAAAATAATTACCTAATTTCCCATGTAGCAGGTCCTGAGCAAACCCAGAGGGGGAAATTAATGTGTGGAAAAGGTACTAACAGTTTAAGAAGCAGACAAGACACATCTGCACATGTGCCTATAATAGTAAAACACGTGGCCTCAGGAGTGGAGAGCTGGTGCCAAAGGTACATCAGGAAGTTTAGTGAAAATGTTACATCTTACTTGGTCCTTGAAGGAGGACTTTTGACTGTAGATTTACAGTGAAAACAAACCAAAAATACCACATTGAAGGGAAAGCTTGTGCAAGGGCACAAGAGTGTAAAAACCTAGGAACTATTTGGGGAAACACTAATAGGCTGGAGATACAGGACCATGTGGTATATGTGAATAAAGCTGGAAAGCAATAAAGCTGTTCCTGAAACCCAAAGGAAGTCAAGGCCAGAGAGCAGATATGCCTTCAATTCCTGACTTAAGTGTTCATAATGCACTAGGAGATGGGAAACCGTGGAAGGTTTAAATTTTTTTTTAAATTTAATGATTTTAGAGAGGGAGGGGGAGAGAGAGAGGGATTTGTATGTTCCACTTATTTATGCATTCATTGGTTGATGCTTGTGTGTGTTCCTGGCTCAATCTTGGCATATCAGGATTATGATCTAATCAACCGAGCTACTTGGCCAGGGCCCATGGCAGGTTTGTAATTATTATTTTTTGAAAAATAGCTCCATCATCTGAGCATCCAAGTAGGGCCTGACCCTGCCATTCTGTGGAAGAACAAGATATTTGGCCACCATCAAACAGGAGAATGAAAGGAGCTGGAGAGCAGGGATAAGTGGTAGTGAGTTATACTATTATAAATGTACTTTAAAGCCATGTGACTTGGCCATGACTTATCACACTGTGCTCAGGTGATGTCACCTGACATTTGGCTGTATTTATAGCTTTGTTCACTGTTGTTTGTTTTTGAATTTTTCTTTTTTCACGTTCTATATAATATATTTCTCCTCCACACACAATCATGCCATTTCTGTTCTTCCAGCCCTTGGAAGGATGATTTTCTGGAATTTATCAAATGCTTAGTTAGTGGGTAAGTTCTTCCTGTAGTTTTAGTGCTAGCCCTTTTGTTCTGTGCTCTGTAAAATGAAACTTAACCCTTTCTTTACTACAGGAAATTCTTTGTACAACTCAGAAGAGGGAAAATACCTTTCCTTTTTTTTGTCCTAAGATACTACTATATGCAAGGTACTATAGTGACAGCAGTGAACAATACTGACATAATTTCCATTAGTACAGGGCTTACCATCCAAGAAGAGAAGCAGACACTGAATAACTAATTACAAATGTGAGTTATGTTGCCAGTGGAAGTAGTGAGTGCTTGAGGATGTTAACAAGGTGATCTCACCTGTTTGGAGGAATTTAAGAGGCTTCCATGAAGATGTGACATTCAGTGTGAGATCTGAGGGATCAGTAGTACTAAGCCCAGAAGATGAAGTAGGAGTAGGGCCCTGAGTGCAAATGAATATTGCAGTCAAGGGAATAAGCCATGTGAAGGCCCCAATGATGAGAGATATTGGGCCAGTTCCAAAAACTGAGAGAAGCCTTTAGAGCTGAGTATAAGGGACAAGAGTGATAGTGGAGAACAGTGAGGCTGGGAGGTAAGACATCCCTTCCAGTGAATTTTAAGCCAGAGAGTGAGGTGATCAAATTTGAGGAAAACTACTGGTGCTGCAAACAACAGAACTGAGGAAGGGGCATGAGCAGACACCCAGAGCCTATAGCTAATGGTCAAGGCAGGAGAAGACATAGGGTGGTGATAGAGGAGATAGAAGGATGTGGACCACTACCTTGGAAAAGACCAACAAGGATTGGAGACTCTTGTTGCAAATCAGAAGGAAGAATGAGCAGTCAAGTACAGACTAGCAGGTCTCTGGTTTGAACAACAGGATGAAGGTTTGTGTCATTCTTTTTTTTAACCACGTTATTTATGATTGGCAAACAAAAAGCTGTACACATTTAATGTATACAAATTGATGAGCTTGGAGATAAGAATACATCCATGAAATAAACTATCACTACAATCTATGCCATAAACATATCCATCACCTCCAGGTTTTCTCCTGCCCCTTTATTATTATTTTATTTTGTGATAAGAACACTTGACATGCCTCGCTGGGTAGCTCATTTGGTTAGAGCATTGTTCTGATATGCCAACATTGCAGGTTTGATCCCTGGTCAGGTTGCATACAAGAATCAACCAATGAATGTATAAATAAGTGGAATAACAACAACAACAACAACAACAAAAAGATCTCTCTCTCTCTCTCCCCCTCTCCCTTTAAAATCAATAAGAAAAATTTTAAATATAAGGAACACTTAACATAAGACCTCTTTGCAGATTTTTAAGTATACAGTACAGAATTATTAACTATAGGTACTATGCTGTATAGCAGATCTTTAGGACTTACTCAACTTGTATAACTGAAACTTGGTACCTTTTGACTAATGCCACCTCTTTTCCCCTCCCCCTATCCCTTGGCAACCACCATTCTACTCTCTGGAGGTACCATTCTTTTTTAAAATTTTTAAAAATATTTTTATTTATTGATTTTTTGAGAGAAGGGAAGGGAGGTAGAAATAAAGTGAAAGAAACATCCATGCAGGAGAGATACAGCCATTGGTTGCCTCTCACATGCTCGCGACCAGGGACCTAGGCCACAACCCAGACATATGCCCTGACTCGTAATCCAACTGGCAACCTTCTGGTGCATAGGCCAGTGCTCAGTCCACTGAGCCAGGGTTGGAGATACCATTTTTAAA
This sequence comes from Micronycteris hirsuta, assembly GCA_004026765.1. Classification (NCBI taxonomy): domain Eukaryota; kingdom Metazoa; phylum Chordata; class Mammalia; order Chiroptera; family Phyllostomidae; genus Micronycteris; species Micronycteris hirsuta. Next base: position 24,923 of record PVJI01007989.1, read on the forward strand.
GGAGGACCACTGTAGAAGCAGCTAGTGTTCTATATTTTTCCCCCCTCAGGTATTGCTCTCCCCTGGAACAATTTGGTCTTCAAATGAGGAAGACTTAGAATGGGATTGGGGAGATAAAGGCTCCCATCTGAGGGCTGATTGATAGAGGAGGGGAAACTGCCATGGTCTGATGACTTGGTGCCAGGCTTTATTGCTGGCTGAGGGTTGAAGGCTGGAATAGAGGCACTGGAAGGACATTAAGTCAACTTTCTCTATCTTTCTATTTAGGGAATACTACTGAAAATAGCCAGACCCTGCCTAGCAGCCATGACTAACCTATTTCCTGACATAGAAGCTGGAAAGCCAGTACGAGCAGGGAGGAATACCATTGCCCTAAAGTGTGATTATCACATGCAGGAAGGCCTACCTACCACATCATATGCAGAGAATTAGAAAATGAGTCCCTGACTTTGGACCTTGAAAGGAATCCTGGCTAGAAACAGGACTCAAGAGTTTTAGAAGCAGTTCTCAAACAGGCAAATTTTATAGGACATGCCTATGTGTCATGATGGAACCCCTCAACAGACATCCTGAGGGAATGGCCCCAACTTCTTACTAGAGGCAAAAATATCACAGGGATATAGGGATGTCATAGCTGGAAGGAAACAGAGGCCTGCATAGGGGAACTGTCTTATTTAAGGCTCATCTTTAGACTTTGACTGAAGATCATAATTTGAATTCTCAGTTCTAGGTGACTTTCCCTGATGCCTCCAAGTTGAGTTCAGTAACTCCTGCTATGCACTCTTTAAAAGCATGGGCATTTTTCTATCTCTGCACCTCCCAACCCAGTTGTAATGATCTGTTGGTCTTTCCCACTAGACTATGGACTTTTGTGTCTCAAGTGCTTGGTCTAGTTCCTGGCACAGAGTAAGCTTTTAATACATGTTTGTAAGATGAATAGATGGATGAATGGATGAATTTACTAATTAATCAATTAATCATAACACATGTCCTTAGCAAGCCTATATTGGGGTTATAAGGGTTGGAGCTCCCCAAAGTAGGGACCTTGACATTGTTAAGGGCTATACTTTAAGTTAATGGCCCCATTTATAACAATGGTCAAGTAAGCCTAACCTTTATATTCCCATTTATATGAACCTTATTCAACATCACCCTTAAACATACCATGATGTGTAGTGACTTTAATATAAATTCAGGCCATAATCTTAGCTGCAAAACTTAATGTCATCTCTGGCTTTGATGTAAACATAAATGATAGCCCTGTAAACTACTCCTGATACTAATGACAGAGTCTAATGATTGGGTCATTCTAGGTCTTTGAGTAAGCACTGGAAAATGCTAAAGATCAGGAGACTATAACCTTGGGAGTAGAATCTAGGGAAACTAAAACCAAGGGCTAAAGGAAAACAAGATACTTTCTGCTTCTATTTAGCACCTCACCTCTGCTCACTTGATTTTCTGATTTCCTGATGCCTGCAAAAGACCAGAACAAAAAAATGGTCAGAGATATTTGGACATAAGGAGGCCTTTGCTGATAAAAGCATTTGGAACAAGCCTGAGGTGCAGGGATGAGAAAGTTGATGTTAGTGAGATATATTGGAAAATTCTGACCTAAGAGATAAGAAACCTGGGTTTTGCTACCGGTTCTACTCTAAGTATAACTTGCTTTGTGACCTTAGACAGATCATTTCAACACCTCAGAGGTAAATGGAGATGACATTATCTAAAGGCTCATCTAGTTCTGAAGCTTAATATTTGAATCATTAGTTCACATTTCTTTCTCCATTTTTTTCTTAAGTCTATTCTTCACCCTCCCCTCCCCCACACCTGCTCCTACCTCAGTGGTCCTGCCCAGGGTCCCAGAACCTTAACCCTCTTCTCTATTTCTCTGAGATAGTCTCTTGAGAAGTAGGCTGCTCATTTTAAGCAGGATCCTTCCAATTCCTGTGAGCTCAGGCGATGAAATCCTCATTAAACTTAATGAAAGATAACTGGTCCATTTAGCACAAATTGTCTACTCAAGTTGGAGTTAGTAGGCAGAAATTGCTTTGGTCTGGAAGGGCTGAAAATGGTTGTAAGAAATGAATTACAGTTGCTTACAGGCTAGGCTGGCACATGGTAACCCATCCTGGGAGTCTGCCTTGAGCAAGTTCATCTTTTCTAAGCCTGTGCTTCAGAGCAGCTTCAACCTATTCAAATCTCTACCCAAATACTTTGCACACTCCTCCTCAGTAGAGTTTAGCCTTAAGTCATTCTGCTTCAATTGCAGCACTGCTCCTTCAGATATCCTCTGACCCACAAACCCTATCAAGGAGTCTGACCTCCTTGATCCACTTTCCCCTAAGGGACCAGTAGGGAGTTGAGGGGTTTCAACTCCTGCTATTTTTTTCCTTCCCTCACTCCCCTCCCCTCACAGTGCAGATCTGGGTCCCTCCCCATTGCTACTAAGGCTGTCCTCTGTCTCTGATCTTATTCTTACACATCCCAAGGAAACCGAGCATCTTAAAGAAACAGAACAAGCAAAAATGGACTGGTATACAGCAGGAAATCCCAAGGCCTAATCTCTGGAAGGAATGTGTGCTGCTGCCTGAGCTATAAGACACAAGAGTGGAGAAGAAATGAAAGAAAACTCCTTTGGTTGGTAAGACTTTCAAAGAATGGGTGCATCTCTCACTGCTCTAATTGAAGTCTCTGCAGCAGGGAGAGGGCACAGTGACCTCTGGCAATCCCTCACTATTGGGGACTCAGAGCTTCCTTTATGGTCAGGATTATTTTCCAGGCTGAAAATCAGTATCTTAGACTTTCCCTGGTAAGCAGCAGGAGCACAATTTATTGCCCCCTTTAGGGAAAAAGAGAACAATATAGAATTATTCTGTTGCTCTTAGCTCTCATTGAGACAAATAATTCATTTCCATCTCTCAGGGTGGCTTCTCCTGCTGATGGTCATAAATTACCTAACTGCTCGCTCTCTGACATTTTGACCTTTTCGCTTTTGTGTTAAAAAAATATTATTGATATTTCTCTTAACTCCATATATAACCTTTAGCTGTTTTTCTCCTTTTTTTCTGCCTCTATCTGGGCAGGACTCTGTACATGGGAATTAAAATTGATTCCACAAGAGGATTTGAAAGGTCCCTACTTTGGGGAGCTCCCAAGCCAAGAAGAATTACAGCTAGCATCTACTACCCACAGTGTGACCAACACTGTTCTTGGAGCTATATGGACATTAACCCACTTAATCTCCATGATCATTCCATAAAGTACTATTATCATTCCTGTTTTCAGACAAAATAAACAAGGATTAGAGAAGTTAGGTAAATAAACTGCCCAATGTTACATAGAAAGAAAGGGGCAAGCCCTGGCTTGGTTGCTCAGTTGCTTAGAGCATCATCCCCATAGGCCAAGGTTCAGAGTTCAGTTTCTGTCATGGCACATGCAAGAATCAACCAGTGGCCCTGGCTGGTATAGCTCAGTGGATTGAGCGCTGGCCTCAGAACCAAAGGGTTGCTGGTTCAATTCCCAGTCAGAACACATGGCTGCATTGCAGGCCAGGTCCCCAGTGAGGGGCATGCAAGAGGCAACAACACACTGATGTTTCCCTCTCTTTCTCCCTCCCTTCCCCTCTGCCTAAAAATAAGTAAATGAAATCTTTTTTAAAAAAGAATCAACCAATGAATGCATAAATAAGTGGAACAACAAATCAATGTTTCTCTCTCTCTTCCCCCCTTCTTCTCTCTAAAATCAATCAATAAAAAATAAAATGTAAGCCCCAACCAGTATGGCTCAGTTGGTTGGGTGTTGACCTGCAAAGCAAAAGGTCACCAGTGTGATTTCCAGTCGAGGAAAATGCCTGAGTTGCAGGTTTGATCCCCAGTCGGGGAGTGTACAAGAGGCAACCAATAGATGTTTCTCTCACACATCAATGCTTGTGTCCTTCTCCTTTTTCCCCTCTCTTCTCCTATCTCTAAAAACAAATAAAATCTTTAAAAATGAAATAAAATATAAATTTTAAAAAAATGGACAGAAGCTGGATTAAAATTCTCTTGTACTGGACTTCCGGCAAGATGGCCGCATAGGCGAATGCGCCGTGCCTCCTCACACAGCCAAACAAGGAATAAACCAGAAATTTACCTAAACAAAAACAGCCAGATCTGAGAGAAAATCAAATTGAGAGGAAGTCTGACAACCAAGGAATTAAAGAAGATACATTCATCCAGTCTGGTGAGCCGGGAGGAGCAGGACAGAGGGAGAGCGCTCGGCGAATCCGCAGCAAGCTGGTGAGCAGACAGCAGTACCGCAGTTAGAGGGGCGGTTCCCACGGGGCTGCAGCACACCGAGACGGGAGTGCCTGACCAAAGTGTGGCCAGCGCCCGGCTCATCCAGACCCAGCGGGGCCAAGGCTGGTGGACCAGGCAGGTATGCACTTGTGTGCAGACAAACCGGGAGAGAAAGCAGGGTGCAACCCATTGGTGCAGATTGAAAGCACCTGTGGGGGTGGAGTCGGCGGTGGGAGGAACTCCTGGCCTCATAGGAGAGTTTGTTGGGGAGACCCACGGGGGCCCGTCCACCGACCCCGGAGCGACCCCCGGAGCCAGCGCAGAGGGGCTCAAATTGCTTGCAGGAGGCTGTGTGGGTGTGGAGAGCAGAGCAAGTGCCATTGTGCTCTCAGGTCCCGCCCCCACAGGCTACGTCACAGCACAGCGAACGTGAATTTCCCCGCCCAGGTGAACCCCAAGGCTCTGCCCCCCTTACAGTAACAGGCGCACCGAGGGAAAAAAATGGCCCAAAGAAAGGAACAGATCAAAGCTTCAGAGCTAACCGGCCAAGAGATAGCCAACCTATCAGATGGACAGTTCAAATCCCTAGTAATCAGGATGCTCACAGAATTCGATGAAAAATTATTGAAATTGCTTGAACAAATGAGGAGAGATCTGCAGGGAACCAATAGGTATAAGAAGGAAACTGTGACTCAAATCAACAGAGTGCACCAGCAGAAAGAAAAAAACATCCAACCAGAAAAGAATGAAGAAACAAGAATTCAAAAAATGGAGGAGGGGCTCAGAAACCTCCAGGACATCTGTAAACGGCCCAGCATATGGATCATAGGGCTGCCAGAAGGAGAGGAGGAAGACCAAGGGATTGAAAACTTATTTGAACACATAATGATGGAGAATTTCCCAAAGCTGGTGAAGGAAATAGACTTTCGGGAAATCCAGGAAGCTCAGAGAGTCCCAAAGAAGTTGGACCCAAAGAGGAACACACCAAGACACATCATAATTACATTACCCAAGATCAAAAATAAGGAAAGGATCCTAGAAGCAGCAAGAGAAAAGGAGACAGTTACGTACAAAGGAATTCCCATGAGACTGTCAGCTGATTTCTCAAAAGAGACCTTATAGGCAAGAAGGGGCTGGAGAGAAGTATTCCAAGTCATGAAAGGCAAGGACCTACATCCAAGAATACTCTATCCAGCAAAGTTTTCATTTAGAATGGAAGGGCAGATAAAGTGCTTCTCAGATAAGGTCAAGTTCAAGAAGTTCATCACCACCCAGCCTTTATTGTATGAAACGTTAAAGGGAGTTATATAAGACTCAAACAGGATGCCACACCAGGATGATGATGCTCCAGGGTTTTCAGCCAATCCCTAAGGAATCCAGTTCCAACACCTTACAATATGCAGTGTCCATGCTGGTCTCAGGAATCCCTCCTGAACAGTGATGAGATAGGGTGAGAGTTTCATGACTCTCAGCAGGCAAGGCCTATTTGCCTGTTCCAGCAGGAAGTAGATATAGAAGATTGATCATCCTCCCTCAGCAACCTCAGAAAAGAATTTTTGAGAACCATGTCTCTCAAGGGGAAGTTGAGGCAGGAGATAGAATAGGAAACCCTGAGATAATGCAGCTGTCAGCATCCTGATTTCTGAGAATTACCTTGTGACACCTGATATAATTATCATTGTGGTTTCCTCCCTGAATGGACAGTCAAGGAAGATTGTGGGAAATCATATATGTAGAAGCTTAAATAAAAACCTTATAAAGCCAAAAATAAATAATAAATAAATAAATAAATAAATAAATAAAATTCTCTTGTACTGATTTTAGAGCCCATGTATTTGTTTGTAACTATCTACTGCCCCTCTGATTGGGCAGTGGCGGGGGCGGGGGTGAAGTACCTGAATTCTTCCCTACCCTCAGAGAGATACAGACTACAGGAGCATAGCCCTTTCCTGAAAGGAGCCTCAAGTTTGATACAAGAAACAGATATCCTCTGCTGGAGAAGTATGTCAAGTCTGATGACAGGCTTTTCTTTTGGGAACATCTGTCTCATATTAGGGACTCAGCTCCAGGATGCTCCCAGTTTGATGAGTTACGTGATTAGACTTTAGTAGACTCAGTTAATCCAATTAGACAGAATTGTGAACATTAGTGTGAGAGAGACGAGAATGGAGCAAATTTTGAAGGAGGTTTATTGGAGTTCTCCCCTGGAGGAGGGGAGGGTGATGCAAGGTTGGCAATAGCAGAACTGCTCATGCAAGGAAGAAGGTATAGCCCTTTGTGGTATGCAGATTTGCTAAGGACAATGCCTAGAAAGCAGAAGTGTGCTTAGCCCAAAGATTCTCCATCCTGGATACACGTTAGAATTAGTACCTTGGGAGGTGTTTAAAAACGCTCATGCTTGGGGTTTCACTCCAGGACAATTCATCTTTAGTAGTGAGGCCAGGGCACTGGTATTTTAAAAAGCCCCTCAGGAGATTCCAATGCACAGCTGGTGTTGACGACCACTAGCTGGGGCTGGGGTCTTAAGCTCTGGAAACTGGGATTTTGAGTGGCTTATATAGAGGGGATTCTGGAGAACTATGTTTGCTATTCTCATCAATGGTCTTTGGCAATTCAATTCAACAGCAATAGGAACTCCCTATTTGGGTGTGATGAAAAGGGAAACTTTATTCTCTACAAAGCAGCTCAATTGTGATGCAGCACAGCTGTGAAAACAGCACGGCTGTCAGGCAGCCACTGGGCAGCCAGGGGGACCTAGGGCCAGGTGCCTCTCCAACTAAACAGTTCTGCCCTGTGCTAGTCTGCTTTGTGCTTCACTGGTCTGATGCACTCTGCTGTGGTGAGACCTGTGTGTTTTAGCTCAGCCAGGGAAACACAGTCTTCAGTCTTTGGTTGAAAGGAAAAGTGGGCTTCCCGAGCCAGAGTGGAGTTGGCTTACATAGGCAGAACTTGCCTCTCCTCTTCGCTGGTCTCTCTTCATGCAAATGAAGGCTTCAAATTCTTGAAGTTTGATGGAACCAAAAGACACTATCCTGATTGGTCAGAACAGAGGTGCTATGGTTGGTCAGAGTTGCACAGTTTAGATTGGATGGGGAAAGCCTCAGTCCTATTGGTTGAAATGAGATTCCAGGAACTCCTTTATAAGGACTGGCTCAGATGACAGGAACACGGTGCAAACAGGCAGTTCAGCAAGCAGGCAGACACGTCAGTACAGGCTTCTCTCTCAAGTGCAGTTTGTGTGTGAGAGAGGTCTCTCTGTAGAAATGGCTGCTAGGTTGATTTTTTGTTTGTTTTTTCAGCCCAGTTAGCCACCAGGAGTCCTTCTTAGTAGGTGTCTTCTTTCTCTGGGTTCACACTATGAACTGAGCTGTTAAGGATCTGAGATTAAATTGAGGGGGAACAGAAAATTAAGGGACCACAAGAGAGAGGTGAGATTACTGTTTTGGCTTCTAAGAATCTAGAGAAATTTAGTTTCTGTTGCAGGGTTTAGAGTTGAGGTAAGAGCTTTGATAACCCAGTCCCTCCTCATACTGAGAGTAACCATCAAACCTGACTGTGAGAAGCTAGAAGGTTGGCAAGAAGCACTAAGCTAAGAATATTTTCTTTGCTTCTGAACTTTTTCTTAACATTTTCCTCAATCAATATCACCATGCACCTCCCTTTCATGCACCTTCTTGCAGAGTGAAAAGAAAAGGCTGTCTCACTCCAAGAGCACCACTATCTCTAGGCCTTTGCACTTGCTATTATCACCTACCTACTACATTCTCCACTCAGAAGCCTGAGTCCTTTAATTGTCAATTCCTTCAGATGCCTGCTCAAATGTTATTGAGCAGAGCAACTTTCTGTAACTACTTATAAGAAAAGCAATTTCTCCCTCCCTCCTACTCCTTATTCATTTTTCATGTTTTATTTGTCTCATAACATTTACTGCAACCTGGTATATTTTATATTTTCTATGCCTCTTCATCCCCTACAGAATTAAACACTATGAGGGAGGGACTTTGTCAATATTTTTTTTTCATTGTTCTATCTCCAAGACCTAGAATTGTGACTAAAACATAAGCAGGCTATTGAGAAACATCTATGGAATTCATGATTAATGAATAAGTACATGAAAATCTCTTATGTATATGCATATTGGTGTGTGGTTGTATTTGTGATTACATTTTTATTTCTCTGGGCTAGGTATGGCTCTTCATATTTAATCTGTGTTTGCCTGTGCATACATGTTTTTAAGCATATGAAGGACTTTCTGGATCTACACATAATGTGCTTCTGAATATGAGCTTGTGTGTTTTTCTGCCTGTGTTTCCGTATCCTCCAGTTGTGTGTGGAGGTGCGTGTATCATTTATCCCTAGAAGAAAAAGTGTGGCCACTAACCAGCAGAGGACACCAGAGAGCCAATGTGCAGCCTCACAGGGGCCAAAATGGAGCAATCTTGGCAGTAGTATTAGTGACCCAGAAGACCTAGAATTTGTGAGGAAACAAGTGGAGACCTCTTTAGATGAACACAGTACTGCAAAGTTGTACAATTCATGTTATTTCTCCTCAACTCATATCCTAGGATCCAGACGTCCTGGCATCCCCAGTACCCAGTGAGCAGAAATACCTGGTTAGAGGTTGTGAGAGGAGCTGGTTGCCAAGCTGGGTTCCTAAGAAGGAGACCCCAACTGAATGCTCTCTCTTCCCAGTACCTAGGTCTCTCAACCCCAAAGGATCTCAAACTCCTTCCTGCTTAGAGATCCTCTTGTGGCTGCCCTCACCTTGGCCCTTCAAAGCATGGAGTTGGCTACTTTCTCCTTCTGGATGGGTAAATGCCCAGGAAGAAGGAAGGAGTCAACTGCATCCCTTTTTCAGCAAGAGCCAGTGGAGAACTCCAACACAGCCTGGCTTCACTGTGTGCTAGGGAAGATGTCCTGGCAGGGGCTCCAGGAAGATCCAAGAAGCAGATTCTGCAGCTCTCTAGGGAGAGGAAGGAATCTTCCCCCATCATTCATCAGTCAATTAAAAATTCCCAACTTGGGAAACCTAGAGTGTAGGATTCTGGATATGGGATTGACAAGGAAAACAAAACATAAGAAAGGGAGTTTATGCTTTTTCTTTTTAAAACTTCATCTGAGGATATGTTTATTGATACTAGAGAGAGGGAGAGAGAGAGATTTCTGTTGCCTCCCCTACTTGCCCTGACCAGGGATCAAACCCGCAACCTAGGTTATGTGCCCCGACCAGGAATCCAACAGCGACCTTTTGGTGCAGGGGAGGCGGTTCCAACCAACTGAGCCATCTGGCCAGGTTAAGGACTTTATGATTCTTGATTCCACGAGACACCACCTGCCCACCCTCTCCTCTCCCAAACACACTTACACATACGCAAACACACAAATGTACGACCACACTCTTCCTTCCCCATCAGTGTCCTTCACTGGGCATGAGGTTTGTTTGTCCTTAGCCCATGCCCAGCCTCCCTAATCCACTGCCTAGTTCAGCAACCCGGTACCAAGACTGTGAATATAAATGGGAGAGAGGAACGGGTGGGCAAGTGTCCAGTCGTCCCTGTCCCACTGCCCGTGATTGTCACATTTGTTATCCCCTTTGCCTTTGCCCTCGATCCCTTTTTCTCTTTGCTCTCTTACCATCTACGTTCCAGTGAGGGATGTGAGTGTGCGCGCGCGACTGTGGGCTGGAGAAGGAGGAGGAGGGCTGTGGAGGAAGAGTAGATGTCAAGAGGAAGGAGGGAGAGAGGGAAAGAGGCAAAGAGGAGAAGGGTAGAGAATGGGAGAGCAGGGATGAAAGAAACCCAGAGAGATAAAGCTTGAGGCTAGAAATAATAAGAGGGGGGTGGGGAGGGAACGAGAGAAAGCGAAGAACCGGATTGGGAGGAAAGAGAGAAAGAGCGGAGGGAAGGGAAGTGAGTTTGGCGCACCAGTGTGTACGTGTGCGCGTGTGTGCAGGGGGCGGGCGCGGGCGGGGGCAGTCCGGGCTCCTCCTCCCCAGCCATCTCCTCTGGCTCTGTCGCCTACTCGGGGCCCAGCCGCGGGCGGGCGCAGGGCGGGCAGACAGCATGCTGAGCCTCCTCATCTGGATCCTCACTCTCTCCGATACTTTCACCCAAGGTAAGGAGGGCTCCAGTCCGTCCAGGACTCGACTCCCACCCTGGGGCTGGGGGACAGCACCCCCACTCGGGGAGTAATGGGGGGCTGGGGGCCCGCGGCCCTGGGGTCCCGACGCCATGAAACGGGGGCTAGGTCCCAGAGCAGAACCCTGGGGTGCGGGTGCGGAGTAACTGGAGCTGGGAAAGAATTAGTTTTTGGTTGATTTGACCAAGTTGCTTGCTCTGGCTGCACGGGAGAACGGAGGGAAAAAAAAAAAAGAGAGAGAGAGAGACCCGAACGTTCAAAGTCTTTTCCCAAGCCTCTGGCAGCCCCATCTACTTTTCCACCCTCTGAGGCTGGGAATCCGAACGCCTGAGTCCTGCCCGAGGGGATGGTTGGGATTTCAGATTTGGGGGAGTGGGAGGTGCGCAGGAAGCTGGGGACCCAGGCCTGGGAAGATGTTGCTAAGGGAATTCTCCTACTCCAGCCTAGTCCTTCGGGGGACCCAGTCGGAGCTGGGGTTCCAGATTGCCTGGGGCTGCCCCTCTGGAGAAAGGGAGGGGTGCCTCGGGTTTCTGGTAGGGATTTGGAATCCCTGCCCCGTTGAAGGCTCAGGAGTTCCAAAGGCAGTTTCAGGCCGGCTTGATTTGGAGGAGGGCATTTCGGGGTGGAGACAATTAACACCCCACTTTGGGTCAGGAAAGTGTTGATGTGAGCTTGTTTGGAACTGGAAGATCGGGGGCTAAGAGATGAAGGAGAAGTTGAAAGAAATGAGGTTAGTGCACTCTCATCAGGAGGGTGGGGGAGGGAAAGAGAAATAAAGAGCCCAGACCACAGTCGGGACTGGGCAGTCTGTGGAAGTGAATTCTTGTTTGTGGGTCTGAGTCTAAAGAAGATTTAATACTGCTGAGTTAACCCTCCCACCCCCCCAAAATGGAGCTGACAGAAATTGACATACAAACACCAAAAAATAGTCATAGACGCTGAAATAGACTACTCACCTACTGAGGCAGACATGCCCACAAGCATCCCCCACACTGAGACAGACATAAACACAAAGACACTGACACATCTAAGGAAGACAGATTCCTCTCCATATCGGCACATGCTTACACATTCATGCACCCAGACACATCAAAACTCATAGACACAGTACATGTATGCAAGCAGGCATTTACAAGGACACAGCACACACACACACACACACACACACACACTGAAAACCTATAGATACCAACCGTCCAGCAAACAAAGAAACTTAAACAGACATTCATGTAGTCAGACACCTATGGAGATGCACAAAATGGAGGAGGAAGTCTCTTTGGGGTGGGAAAATTCTGGAAAGAGGGAAGTCAGATTGAAGAGAAAACCCTCTGTCATTTTTATTGTCCTGCCTTCCTGGGTTAGTGGGTGTGTTGTTAGGGGTGGCTTGTTATTCTGGACCCCTTCTCTCCTTGCAGGGCTCCTCCCAAGCTCCAAAAGCAAAGTCTGGCTGAGTTGATGGGGATGGATCTTGATCCAACATCTCCCCTTCACCACACACACGAACACTTGAGATATGAGAGGGGCACACATTCCTGGTTTGAGTTGAGTAGGAATTGGTGCTGGGGGAGAAAGGAAGCCTGGTCCTGGGCTTGGCTGGCCAAGCCAGTCACTTGGCAGAAAGTTGGGAGCATGATTTAAGTTCTGATTTTGTTCAACCGGGCTGCTAGAGAGGAAGAAGAGGGGTGGGAGCATGCAGCTGGGTCGGTATTGGTATGAGTTGGAGACAAGCTTATGTCTACCCCTTTCCCTGCAGCTCTTACATGTCAGCATCATGGATACAAATGAGCCTCAAGAAACAAAAGCTGCAGTTAGGAAACATGTGGATTGAATCGGGGAGAAAAATTGTTAGAAAGAGAGAAGTGTGTTTTGTGCCTTTCTCTCTTTGGAAACAGGGGAGGGGTTAAGGGTTAGCTGAGCTCCTATGTCCCTGCCTCCAACAGGGGTGAAAATAAGACCTGATAAAAGTGAACAAAAGTATTGAGGGGTTGGGAGTGGTGCGAGAAGGGAGAGAATAAGTGAATGCCAAAGTAAAGAAAAGGAGAAAATAGACCAGAGGGGACAGGAAATAACTACTGAGTGTTCTGGGAAGTTGAGTAGGGACTGGGGTGGAGGCAGGGATAGAAAAAGTGGGGATTTGGGGAGATGGGATGGCAGGGAGGCTGTAGTACCTCCTCTACTTAGCTTCCATCTATAGAAAGGTATTCTAGGATAGGGACTTGGGGCAGTGAGAGAGGAAATGGAGATTGCCAGGGCACTGAGGGATGGTGGTGGAAAATGGGGAGAAGATGGCATGAGAAAGCAATTGAACTGAGGGGAACAGAGAAAAGAGGGAGGGGGATATTCAGCCTAGGCAGAGAAATAAAAATCACATTTTAAAGAATGTCAGTGGGCTTCATCAGCTTCATTTTTCACTAAATAATTTTCTGTATCTTATCTAAATGAAAACCATTATCCTTACCTCCATTTCTATCATGCGCCAGCTCCTCAGACTGATTGTGCTGAAAATTGAAATATTTAATCATTTTCTGGGAGATTTTTTTACTCCCAGTCTTGGAAGGGAGAAATTGGAAAAGAAAGATTATAGCTAATCAGAGCAATGTGGGATGACAGGCTGGCTCGAGGTGGGAGCTGCCTCCAGAGTGGGGATTGGAGGTAGGGGTGGGAGAAAATTCTGTCCCTTCAACTTCCAGAGGTCCTCTGGACATCCCTGCCACCTTCTGGGAGGGGATGAGAAGTAAAGGCAAGAAGCCTGAGCTCCTAAATTCTCAGTATTCAACTCTCTGAACACAGCTACATCCTGACAGGTAACATAAGTCTGGAAAGAGCAGTTGGGGATTGAGTCTCCCCTCCCCACACTACACACAGACACACACTCTTCAGAGGTCCCTCTTCTGTCTCCTTAGCTCAGAGCAAGCCTGGAGGGTGAGGGAGAGGCAGGCAGACAAGGCAGAAATCAGGATACTGGGCTTCCCTCCTTGATTCTGATTGGACTCTACCTTCCACTCAGCCCTAAAGGGAGGGCATAAATCCAGTACTCAGTGCTTGTCGTTATCTCTGGCCACAGTCCTTGATCAGGAGGACATGGAATCCTCTAGGTCTTCTCACTTTCCGCATGGTTGGTTTTCTTGCTCTGTCTTGGTTCTCTGGTGGTATGGGGCAAAGACCGTTCTCTGGGTCTTAGCATTCACCCCCTTGACTTGAGAACTGTATACTCTTAATGAAAGCTTCTCTAGGCCCTCTTTATATCATCAGAGACCCAGTCTTAATTTTTTTATTATCCTTTAAGTTTCTGACACTTAAAATTGATTTGATGAGAGTGCTACAGTGTTAGAAGGCGCTATTAAATCTCAGCTCCCTGATTAAACCCTGCCTATGCCACTTGGTAGCCCTGTCAGCTTACACAAGGTATATGCCTTCTCTGTGCCTCAGTTTGCTCATCTATAAAGTGAGGATAGAAATAATGTCTCATAAGATTTCAATGGCACTAAATATGTTGATCCATGTAAAGTGCCTGGAATAGTGTCTGACGCATAGAGAAGTGCTCAGTAATGCTTCTGGCTACGACTCTGTGACTAGACATAGAGGGATAGGCAATTGAGTTTTCTGTATCTCCTTTCCAGCTCTTTTTTATGCTTATTTTTTGTTTTATTGCTCCATCTGCACAGATTCTTGATCCTGGGCTTCAGCACCTCCTCTTGGGCTCTGTTAGAGAGAACTGGGTTGTGGCAGGCAGACCCAGAAGGGGAAACTGACCAGCCTCTCCTTGGTCAGAGAACTTAGAAGAAGTCTGGGGAAGGGAATTGAGGAGAGAGCAAAGTGGAAGATGATGGTATCCTAGTGACAAAAAACCAAGGCTTTTGTGAGAAATGAGGAGAGACACTAATCCCAAGTGGCAACATTTCAGAGCCTGGAAATAATATGGATCATTTATTGAGCCCTGTGCTAACTACTTTATATATATTATCTAATAATGATCCCCTGAGATCAGTTCTATAATTATCTCCATTTCATGGATGAGAAATTGAGGCTTAGACAGCTTAAGTATCTTGTTAACCAGTTGTAGGAACCAGCTGACCTCAAAGCCTGCACCCTTCTCTTTTGCCAGGGATCCCACATCCCAGCAGGAATGGATGCTGGGTTAGGACAAGGTTTTTCCTGGTCCATTGCAGAATGAAACATAGGAGGAAAAGGGGGTGAATGTCTCATAAAGATAAACTTATTATAATTTTTAAAACAATCCTTTATTCTAAAGTTTTGTCCTTGTAAATACTTTGGTGTTGAGTGGTTTTTCTTTGATGATTGATGGTGCTCATAACTGACTTTTTATAAAAAAGACTTTACTGGGCAAATGAAATACTTCTCTAAACTAATATTAGTAATATTATTTTAATATTACTAATAAACATAGCCTTAGGTCCATGAACTACAAATTTGGGAACTTTAATGCAAGGCAAACTCCTGGAGAAGTACAGAATCCTACAAAGGTGAAGCGCTGAGTAGGGGCCTGAGGACAATCCCAGGACAGTCAGCTTCCAAACCAACCCTGTCCCTGGCAGACTGGCAGGCTGGGTGTTCGGCAGCCTGTTCCAATCTCCTGTGGGAGGCTCTACTTTGGCTTAGGGTGGTGAAAAATGATTATAGGAGGTGGACTCCATACCAAAGCATCAAAGTGACGTTTTATTGAATTCCTCCTGTGTGCTTTTCATAGTCATTATAACTTATTCTTTTAAAGGACCTGGTGGAGTTAATGTTATTCCCATTTTATAGATGAGGAAACCAAAGCTGAGTTTAATTAACCTGCTCAAGGCCATACCTGGCATGTTAGATCCCGGATTTAAACTCTTTGTCTCACTACAAAGCCTACACTGGGACAGGCAACCTCTACTGCAGAGCTACAGCACAGTGTGGTGCCTCCCATAGGGCTGAGGCAGCTCTGGGAGTGGCAGGCCTTCTTTCTTTTCATAACCTCTCAATAGCAAAAAGGCTCTTCCTGGTGCCTCTCAGTCTTCTTCCACAAGACTCAGCCCGGGACACCTAGCCCACATCCATCTTTGTGCCTTGCTTTGATAGTTATGTGTTTTATTCAGTGGGGGTGGAGAACTGTGCATGCTACCTCTTTTCTGTCAGGAGAGGGAGGTTTGTAATAACTCATCCTCCTTTTGAGTCTTTTAACTTTATAAAATGCTTTCCAATTTTAGCAACATTTTGACATGTACCCTCTCATTCAATAGGCCATCCTGTGATGTAGGTAGGGTAGTTATTATTTCTCCATTTAATAGATAAGAAAACAGCCCTAAAAAGGTTAATGACTTGCTAAGAGGTGGAAGTGGGATTGGAGGGAAAGACTAGGGGGAAAATTCCTTAATTGCTCCATTATCAATATCTGGGGGCTCTTTCCAACTGAGGATGGGGAAATTCCTCTCCATGATTGAAGAGCAGAGAAAGCTGTACCCTTCCCAACCTACCAGCTCCTGTTTGGTCCTTTCCCCGTACCCACAGGCCATTTTACTAGAATATGCTAGACCTTTGACTGGGAAAGGGCTTAGGTATGTGGGTAGGTGGTTAGCACTGAAAGAAAAAGAGGCAGCCATGTTCTTGATCCTGAAATGTGAAGCCAAGGAGAGGCAGTCTCAGGACTCAGGAAAGAGAATGGGCTCATTCCAAGTGAGGGAGAAAGTCATTCACATTTGTGGAGGGCCCACTTTGTGTTTTGCATGTGTTAGTAGCTAGTTTAATACCGACAATAATCTGTTAAAGGTAAGAATTATCTCCATTTTATATGCAGACAAAGAGAGACCCAAAGAAGTTAAGTCCAAGATGACATAGCTAGTAAGTGACAGCCAGGACTAGAATCCAAGTAGGGAAGTTGGAGTGAAGCAAAGGGATCGCTTCCCAGAAGGAAACCCTGAACACTGTCATGTCCATGTCTTCTATATCACTGCTGCATGCAAGCCTGCAAATGTAGTCTCTGTGTCCAGCATGTGTGCCCACATGCAGATGCATAATTCACACATGCCCTCACACACGTGACCATTTCTTACCCTATACATGTGTGGACAAACCTCAATCTTTACCTCAGTCCTTCCATTCAACAGAGCACTTGTGAATAACCCTGCCACATTTCTGTGTGCCATTTTACTTCTAGCTATGGCAACCATCATTGCTTTTTGAAGGCACTACTTTTAGTCTTGTCTTGCATGTTCTCTATTCCTCTGACAAATGCACACATTACAAGTCAGAACCCTTGTGTTCTGCACTAAATCTGGTCCCTCTCCATCCTGCAGCCCAGTTTTTATGCCTTCCTACTTCTGATTCGCAGGCAATATGAACCTGATTAAGTTCTTTGACTACTTAGGATAAAAGCTGCTCTAGTTCCCAGACATTGTTCATGATCACAGTTTTCTATTTTTTTTTCTATTCCACTCTCTCTCCCTTTGTCAGCTCTCTCCAAGTTCCCAGTTTTTCTCTCCTTCCACAGTCTCACTCTCTCTAGCAACTTTTATTAACCTCTGTTGTCTGCAGAAGCTGGAGCCTCATTTCTCTCTGCCCTCCTGGAGCTCATTTAACAAAATTGGAATTGTATTGAAATAAATGGGCCTTGCAACCAACCAACCTCCTCAGGATTAAGGATCTTAAATCCAGGAGTGGAAATCTTTAGCACTCCCTAGCAAATTTTGTTAGTTTCCCAGGAGAAAAGGCTGTTGCTTCCTTACTCTGGTGGCTTGGCTCTGGGAAGGTGATGGGAGAATCTTCAGAAGGCAGTGGGCCTGGGTTTTCAGGCAGGGAAGATACAGCAGGAGCCTGAGTCTCTGATGCTTTTTCACCCACAGACCAGGTTAGGAATCATCGATTCTCCTGGACTGCGTCATTCGGTGCTTTTCTTCTCTGTCCTTTATTTCCTTCTAAAGCAACATGAAGATGTGTGGGGAGAGTAAAGCCTCAGTTACTCCCTTCAGCAGAAATGGGTTGTGTGCTGCCCGGCTGGTGTAGCTCAGTGGATTGAGCGCGGGCTGGGAACCAGAGGATCCCGGTTTGATTCCCAGTCGGGGCACATGCCTGGGTTGCAGACCAGGTCCCCAGTGAGGGCCATGTGAGAGGCAACCATACATTGCTCTTTCTCTCTCCCTTCCCCTCTCTCTGAAAATAAATAAATAAAATCTTAAGAAAAAGCACATAGAGGCTGGTGTAGCTGAGGATTTGGGGTGGGGAGAAATAAATGAGGTATCCAGAAAACTAGATTCTGGGGCCAGACTTATATAGGCCCTGAAAAACCAGTCCAGAGATTATCCAGTAAGAAGAGAGCCAAGGATTTATGTTTTTTAAAGAATATGTTAAGAACTGGTAAGATTCCTACCTCATTCCTCACCAACTCTCCTTCTCTTCTTAAAATCCTCATCTACTGGAGCTGCTATAGAGATTTTCAACCCCTTCAATTAAGAAGGAACAGGAGAAGGAGAAAAGAAGAAAAGTGAAGTAGACAGACCATCAAGGTGTGAGCAGAAAACCTCAGAGAAGTATTAGCTTCTCTTTGGGAAGTCTCAGATCTGTAACTTGAGTTGGGGAGGCTTTGGAATAATGAGAAAGTCTGTTTTTCTCTAAGGATCTTCTGCTATAGATAAAGATGCATTGAGAAGCAGACTTCAGAGATAACCAAGAGGATAGCCCTGCAGACTGGTGCATACCTAAGGTCTTTGTCATTTGTTCCCTGGGGACTAGGCTGGACCTGCCCTGCACAGAGTCTAGAGGGAATCATCTGATTTCATCAAAGGGCCAATGTCTGCAGGGTCATGGCCTGGGCTGTTTCCTCTGGTCAATAGCAATAGGTGTATGTTCATTTTGGGGGGCTGAGACTAGAGAGTTTTAAGCCTCTGAAAAAGAAGTGAGCTCTGGTTTTTCAAATAGAAACCTTTGAAAAGTTCCTGCATTCCTGCAAGGAGGGTTAAAACCTGTGTTCAACTAAGAAAGTGTTTTTTATTTGTTGTTGTTGTTTGTTTGTTTTTTATTGGTTGAGCTTGGCTCTCACGTAGGCACCAGGATAAAAAGGTAAGTGAAATTTAGTCCGTTTCCTGAGACACTCTCAGGTGGCTGTGGGAGACGGATGTATAAACAAACATATAGTGGCAATGCTGTAAGATAAAGAAAGGTTGTGAGAGAGGTATGTGAAAAATGCTGAAGTGTAACTGTCCTAGACAGAGAGAGAGACAGAGAGCCATAGAATGAGAGGAGTGGAGGAGGGAGCCTGGCAGTGCAGGGGCACCTCCACAGCTGTGAGGCTCAGGGGCTGAGGCTGGAGCTCTAGACAATCCCTGATTGTGCCCCCTGCTCCAGATGGGAGGAGCTGAGGAATATGAAGAAGTTGTTCGTTCCAAGGATTATGATTTTGATAAACAAAGACAGTTTATATAAAGTGCACTTTCCCAAATCTCCCAACTTCCTATGTCCAACTGTTCCATTCTCTCCACCCCCACCCCACCCCCACTCAACTTAACTGAGTTAATTTCTAAATTAACTTGTAATTAGAGTAGCTGAGTTTCTTTTTTCTCCTCCTTCCTGAAGTTTCCCAGGATCAGCCCTGGACACCTACTTGCTCCATTACCTGGCATTGTCAAGCCATGAGCTGCTTTTAACTGCTTCTTCCCCATATTTCCCAACTGGGAGATTATTAAAAGGCAAGGAACTGAGATTCATAGATGGGGCAGAGAGAGACAGACAGACAGACAGACAATGGGAGGAGAGAAGGCATATTCAAAGGAACAGAAAGCCAGGGATAGGCAGGCTGGCAGGATGAAGCTTTGAGAGTGGTGGGGTTTTCTTCATCTTGATTCCCTAGTCATCCAGAAGGACTTTCCTCTGGACAGCAAGACTCTTGGGTTTTAATACCAAACCCCAAATTTTCTGCTCTAGCCTCACTCTTAACCTCCCTAGAAATCTACCAGCTTGACCTCACTGCAGGACTGGGTAGGGAGACACCCCTCTTTGCCCACCTCTCCTACACACACACTGGTGGTGGCTGCCACTGACAGTGCTGTCAACTCTTCAGCATCCACCCTCAACTTAGCTACTGTGTGGATGATGTTTGAACCTAGACTGATGTACCTGTCACTGATGCACACATCTGGGAAGTCCCCCTCACTAGGCAAAATGAGAATCCAAACTCATTTCAATGTCATTTTAAACCAAATATAATTAGAAAGGAAAATCTGGCTTTGGAAAGAAAGAAGGAAGGAAAAAAGGAAGAAAGGGAGGGAGGGGAGGAAGGAAGGAAAAGAAAGAAAAAGAAAGAAAGAAAGAGGGAGAGAGAAAAAAAGGAAAGGAAAGAAAAGAAAAGGAAGGAAAAATTGAATGCATTATAAAACCCAGGTGAAGTGACTTCTGGATTATTTGCATCGTTGCTGCTCTCTATTTATGCAGAAAATTGAGATGGGAGCTTATAAAACCTGTACCTGACCCTCTGGTTTTTATACCAGGGTCACATCATAAGACTGGCCTCTTTCAGCACAACCCTGGAATTTAGTAATTCCTCAAGTGCAGTGGGACCTCCTTGACAGAGGGCCTGTGGGTAAACCAGTCTTTTTACCACCTCTGCAGTCATGACCAAGTCACTTAACTGGATCATCAGTTTTCTCATCTATAAAATGGAGGCAATAATACCTACCCCAGAGAGTTGACTGAATGAAGAAATCTATAATAAAGAAACAGAATCTGGAATACAATAGATATTCAGTAACTCAAAGTTATTAATATTGCACAGTGCTTGTTTTTTATAGCTCATAGTTCAAGGCAGATCTGAGGTAGGCAGACAATAGCATGAGTGAAGAACAAATAACAGTCCAAATACAGATAAGTATCTGTTAAGTGTACCAAGGGAGGTGACCATTGATGTAGTACCTCTGAATTTTTGGTCTCTGCCATGCAGTGCAGTGGGAGCTTGGAGATGGCAGCACAGAGTAATAGAAAACAACTTTGTATAGAATTAGGTCTGTGTTGTGATTCTGAAGATTGAGTGGCCTTTTCACCTTCATGAGCCTTAGTTTCATCATTTGTGAAATGCAGTGACAGCAGCCACTTACCTCTACTTTAAGTCCTGGAAAAGTAGCCCTTGGAAGTGCACAGTAAGGGTGACCATCATCTTAGGCCTATCTCTCTAGAAGGTTTCAACCCACTGTGTTAGAATGGTGATACTCAAATTTTAACCTGCTTTAAAGACACCTGGAGATCTTGTTAAAGTGCATGTTCTAAATAAGAAGGTCAGGTACATTTTCTATATTGGCACCAAGCTCCCAGATGATGCTGATGTTGCTGGTCCTAGGACCACACTTTGAAATGTTAGAGGATGCTTTCCTTTAGGGAAATAGATCTTCAACATTTTAATGGAAATCAAGAGAAGATAGGATTCATCTGAGTCAAGAGAGGGTACAATTCATTTAACTCAATTCACTTTTCATCAGCTTAGTTGTATAACAGAGCTCAGGTGGGTCATTGCTTCAGGAGTACCTGGATGTTTGTGGGACAGGAGTGGGTATGGTGCTTGCCAGTGTGCCCATCTCTGACCGCAAGCTTGACCTGCCCTGCATGCCTTGTCCCTGCCACCTCACAAGCTCTCAGCCTCCCCCACCCCATCCCATTAAATGTGCACTCATGCCAATAGCTGGCAACTGCAAAGTTCAACGGCAACCAGCCAGTATGTTGGTGGAAATCCCTCCATGACTGAGCCAGTTGGGTATTTGCACTCTATTTTTTTTCCTTCTATGAAAAATGTCCTTATAATCTAGCTCTCAATTTGGTGTAGATTCGGGGAAGACATTTTTCACAGAGTTGCTAGCCAGGGCTTTGGCTTGAAAATTGGGTTATGAACGAAATTGTGTGATTTAAGAAGGATGATGGTTCATAGGCTTAACTGGAAGCATGATTTGGTGGGAACAATGGAGTACCATCTCTGGACAGGTCAGTTTCTCACACTCACATAGAGCTAATGGTTGTTCAGCCAACATGATGAGCTAACTCACTCTTTCTCTCCTTTCTCTATCTGTGTTCAGAGCTCCAGGATATAGAGAAGATCCACAAGCCAGAAAAGAGGGAACCTCAACCTTCAGAGTCCTGATTCACTTGGTCCTTGTATCTAGGGAATCCTGTCCACAAGGGGAAACAGGAACCTCACATTAATTATCCTTCATCCTCTCCTGTCCCCCGTCTTGCAGGTGGCTGAAGACACATATTCAGCCATCTGTAAGTTCAAATGGGGACTTTGCAAACTACACACATAAGTCCTGAGGGATTTCACAGTAAATCAAGAAGTAGGTGGGATCAATCAGTTTAAGCTTCCTAAAACCCAGCACCTGGGGTCAGGAATGAAAACGGGGAGATGATTCTTTAAGCATCTTAACATCTTTGGACACTCACGATATCTCCTTTAGGTAAGACTAATTTTAATCAACCTTGACACATCAGTGTTTGTGTTTTTTCTGAAGAGAAAGGAATTTTATTAGCTCTCTATGCTTACTTTTATATTTAATAATCCCTGGTGAGCAGGAAGTTCTTTGGGCCTAACCTGACCCCTCCTTTTTCTCCTTGGGAAAAAAAAACCCTCTTATTAAGGACTGTAACTGAATAAGTCTCTAGTATTCTCTATGTTTGGATAAATAACATTTTTCCCAAAGGGTTCATTTTCTCTCACTTCAAGGCAGAGTTCCTTATAATTGAGAAGCAAACCCAGAGGGGTCATGTGTGAGACTACCTCTGAGGCCCCAGATGAGCCAGAGCAGGTTGTCTAGTTAGGGGTCAGATTTGTTTTCCAACAAACCACCAAGGATATCCTCCCATCATCCCCAGTCAGAACCAGAAGGTTAATATTCACAGGAGCCTGGTGGCTGAGTCACCATGCCCTTGCTTGTCTAGTTTCCTCTTCTCAGCTACTCAGAGCAGCTGGGACCTGGAGGGCTCTGGTGTCCTTCACATCCTCTCTAGCTAATGACCTGAGGGTCCCTTCTCCTCCTTCCATTGGGAGCAGGCTGAGAGCAGTTTTGGCACCTGCTGCTGAACCAGGTACCTATAGAAAAGTAAGACATAGAGGGGAGATGGTAGAATTAGGCCTGTCTACAATTAGGACCTGTTCTAGTTTCAGAGCAGGAATATTTTCCTTTGGGAATCACACAGGAATGCCCTCAGCCCAGCCTTGCCTAGGTGGACTGGGTGGATCCAAAATGACATCTGTGTGGGTAGAGAAAGTAGGGGAGGGGAAATCTGAAATGGGATGTCTGTCTTTGGAGACCTCCTGATCTGATGAAGGAGTGGGGCATCTCCCTGGGATGCTGAAAGATACGAGGTAAGTGCAAACTCTTGGCTCTAAACTTGAACTTGAGGGAGGAGACTTGGTTTCTTCTACTGGATAGGTAATTATAATAAGGGAGATAGGTTTTTCCATCTTCCTCGGAGTCCAAACACATACCCAGATCATTTAAATAAGGTAGAGGGGAGAGATTTGAACCTCGTCGTGCATTTACACAGGAGAAGATGGAAAGAGATACTGGAGCTGATGGATCAGTTAAGGAAGGTTCTTGGGAAAGGCTAGAGTGAACAATGGAACAGGGTGGGAAGGATGGATAGGGCAGAATCCACTGAAATAAAAAGTAGAAGAGGCCACCCTACAAGAGGGCTTCGTGGAAAGAGAGTAGGGACCAGGAAGAGGTCTGGCCAGCTAGGGCCATGTGGTCTGGGGGCTCTGGTTGTTGAGAACTTCACTGTCCTCCTGTCAAGTTGTGGCCCCAGCAGCATTTACATCCAGCCAGCCTTGTGATATCCTCCCCAACATGTACAGGCAGCCATGCACCTCTGGAGAGGAATAGTGTTAAAGCAGTTTCTGCTCCCTCGAGGACAGAACAGAATGCAAGTCCTTCAAAGAGGAGCTAATGTGTCTATGGGGAGAGAGGACAATTTGACTCCAGCATGGGGCCTGCCTGTAGGGAATCTTGTATTTGATGAGAGGTGGCAACTCTTTTTCAAGGGTAGCTATGGCTCAGGATCCTGGAAGCACTGTGGGATAACCTGGCACAGGACAATCTGCAGCACAGTCAGGCTGTCATCTACTAGCAGAGCCACATGTTCCAGGGCTCTGGCTGCTCTCTGCCCCCTAGCTGGATGCTCCCTGGGCCCTCTTTCTCCTGTTGTCTGTTTGTCACTTGCAGGAGTGAAATGCGCTCTGTTCCTGAAGCATTTGATGCTTGATAATTTGTGGATTATAGCTAACTCTCAATACTAATTGCTTGGCTCACCTCAGGTTCTATCATCAAAGCAAAGCCCGTGTCCTTTTCTTTTTATTATCTCTTAATTAATCACTCTGGCTTTCACACTTAGCAGATAATTATAGTCTCCTGGGTAGAAAGCTTATTTTAGTAACCTCCTGCTCCATGTTGGTAGGGGTGGGGTGGGAAGGAAGTGGGGTGGGGGTGGGGGCAGAGTGGAAGAGAAATGTTGAAGGAAGGTGGGGGCAACGGGCAGTGGGTGGGTGAGACCAACGTAGAAGAAGAAAGTGACATCTGAGCAGCAACAGGGGCGGTGCATGAAGTGGTGAGCAGAACCCCTAGTCTGCCCAGGAGGCCCAAGGAGGCTCTGCAAGGGAACAAGGATGCCAGCAGTGCTCCCTCCAGAAGGCCTCACCTTGTCCCCCAGCACTGGGGCAGCCTGAGCTTCATTGCTCGTTCCTTTGGCCTATGGGGTGGGGTGAGATTTAGCAGGAGATAAGCCAAAGTGAAGTTAATTCAACCATGTTCTGGGACATGAGGAAAGCTGGAATGGGAAAGGCTGTGACAAGGAAAAGAATGGCAGGACCATCATCCAATTAGGACCCAGGGTTTGGCCTTGGAATTTTTCTATTTTGAGCAGAGCAGGGCACTCACTCTGGGGCTTAACCCCATGGAAATGACTAGGGAATTATCTCTTAGTAATGTGATCAAATTAAGAGGAAAAGACCTAATAGTTATTCACACCTACTTCAATAGGCACTACACCATGTTTTTCACAAGAGCTCATCATCACCTTTTTAGAGATGAGAGAAAATGTGGCTCAAGAGATGTTGTAAAAACAGGGAGAGAGAGTGTTCTCACTGAGCCCTTGCCCCTGGACTTGCTGGACTTCTGGTTCAGCCATCATAACGGGGCTTGGGGCTGTCCTTGGCCTTCCAACCTAAAGAGGAGAGAGGACAATATCCAGGTGATGGATGTGAGAAGCTCAAGAGACAACAGATTTTACCCAGAGAGTTAAATACAGGCTGGATTAAAACCCAAAGCTCTAGCATGGACTCATGTGTCTGTCACTCATTACTATTTATCATTGTGTCTCTAGCTCCTGTCAGTCCCACAGGAGGGAATGGAGAATGGGGGACATTTATTTTTTTCCCTTTCTAGATTGAATTTTCTTTCATGACCATAACCCAATGTGCTTGGTCTTGAGAACAAAATAATTGGATCCTGCTATTTTGCCATTAACTAACTATAAAACATTGAACTTGTTATATAACCAGAGTATTAGGTTCTTTGTTGGTAAATGGAAATCTTAAAAGGACTGCAGACAACATACAGGATCTGGCAGAAGTAAGGCCTGCTTGAGTGTGGTTGCTGGGATAATAATATGGGTGTAATAATATATAGTTTTGAACATTTCACCTAGAATGTCATATGGTGTGCTTGAGTGTGCTATTGTTATGTTACCGAATTACATGCTTATGATTTTATAATAAAATATTTTGTAATAAAAAAGAGGCATTATTTGTGCCAGGCCCTATAGGTAAAACAGAGTCCTTGGCATTTGAAAGGTTGTAAACAAATAGCTGTTATTACTGCAACAACTATTGTTATTACCACTATACGTGAGAGCACCTGGCCTAACCTAGTAGGAATCATATAAAACAAGTTGACTTTTGTAAAAATTAGTGAGTGAGTGAGGGTACTTTAGTTCAACTTCCTCAGTAAAGGAATGCACAAAATATCTACCCTGCATTCCTTCTGGGATATGCTATTGAACAAAGCCTTGACAGCCCAGGACACTCAGTCCCAGTGCAGTTTTTTTTTCTACAAATAAGTTGTCTGTTCTAGCCAGGTATACTTCCAGTGCAGAGCTTACAGGCAGCCAGCTCCAGGCAGGGTTGATCTTCCCATTACTGACCTCCAGGCCTCAGACTGCCCACTGCACCCTGCTGCCCATGTGCCAAAATGGTAAATGTGTCATCTCATATGACTTGTAGCTTCTGGCTCAGTTTAGGGTTCCTGGCCACTACAATAGGAATATCTGTATTCAGAAGGCAACACAGAAAGGGCACTATGGTGTGAGCGTAGCTATGGATTTGAGCCCCATTTGTGTCTCTAATGGAGTGACCTTATACAGTGATCTGGGCCTGTTTTCTTAACATAAAATGAGAAGATTAATTTTCCTAATCTTTGCCATCCTATGAGAGTTTACAAAAGGGACTGGTTCTTCCTGAATGAGACCCTGGATCTCTGATTTGGTTTGCATGCCAAGGCCAGAGGTAGTGATTTCAGAGGGCTAAAGTGGGGGTAACCCATGAGAAGCATCATTTGTTCAGGAACAAGGATGGAAGCAAAAGTTTTATACATTTTCATATCTGATCAGGACTTGGGATAAGGAGAGCAGGAGTCCCCCACACACAGATAGTCCACTGTCTTGGGGATGGATGATCTGGCCTGATCTAGGAAAGTGAGGGACCGTGGACCAAGGGTTTGGGTGCATGTTAAGATTCTCTCCTTGAAGAAACATGCTCTGTCTTTACTCTGCACTTTAGCTTTGGTCTATGAAAAGGTTTTGCAGAGTCTTGTGGGAACATAAGCATTTGGCAGATTTCTTTCCCAGAAAGCTATTTCTACTTTCTTTTTCTGGGAAATTTTGCCAGCAAGATCAAGCTTCCTCCACCCTTTTCTCCTCCCTCCCTTTTTCCTGAGACACCCAACCCCCTCTCTTCATCTCCCTTAAATGAAAACAAAGTGGACTGGTGGGTGCTGGGAATCATCTCAGAGCAAACTGGGCCAGAAGAAAGGATTGAAGCAAACGACTCTCTCAAGAGGAGAAATTATCAGGAGGGAGGAGAAAGAGAAAAAAAAAATAGACAAATGGCATCAGGGTAAAAACTGAATTCCAGACATTTAAAATTCTTTTGGTTTTAATCATTTCTGAGGCCTACCAGAGCAGTGCTGTGGGGGAGGGGTAAAAATGAAAGCCTGGGCCATCCACTAGGAGCCAGTGCCCAAGAATCTCTGTCTAAATACTTGAAGCCCTCCCTATGTAGGCTTCTCACTCTTCTCCATCTGTGCCCTCTACCTCCTCCTGCATCAGATACTTAAAGGGTCACAAGGACCCTTCTTGACTTACCTTCCCCTTTAACTCACTTCACAGACTCAGTTTACAGTCAGTTTTAGAGCAATGACCTTTCAGTTTTTGTTTTGTTTTGTTTTGTTTTTTAATCAGATTGCAAGTTCCCCAAGGCCCTAGATTATGTTTTGTTAAAAACAAAACAAATATTACAAACCCCAACCTCCATCATAAGTCATCCCTGGGCCTACTCAGTGAGGGTCAGGTCTCAGAGGAGCTTCTGGGCCTGTTTTCCTCCTTTTAAAATGAATTTGAAGGGACGAGCTGAGCCTGCAAGAGACTCCATAGGAATTAACGAGCTGGGAGGGAGCTTAGCAGGTCCTCAGTGCCTACTGTGTGTCGTGTTCTATGTTGGTAACTTTGGGATGGTCTCAAGGACTGTCCTGTGAGAGTCCTGGAGGACATGGGCAGTCTTTATGCCCCTCCCTCAGTGGTGGGGCTGGTTGTCAGGAAGGGTAGCAGGAGAAGCCCCTGGACATGGGGCGGTGGTGGTGGTGGGGGGATCCTGAACTCTTCACTTTCCCCAGCCTAGGGGAGAGGGTGGGGGTTCCAAGGTAAGGAAGTGAATCAGAAAGTCTCAGCCTAAAGTGCCATGATGAGTGGTCAAATCAGTATGGAAGAAGAACCCGGGATTTGCCCAGAAAAGCAGGAAGAGGCCAGGGAAGACATATGATGATATGGCTAGGATCCATGCTAAAAATCCTCCACTTTTTCCAGTCCTGGGCCCCTCCTCCTAAGCATCTTTCTTATTTCTGAGCTCCTTCCCCTGGGTCTGCATTCCACCCAACTTTGAATTCTCTATTTCTCTTTCTCCATCAGAAGGCAGCTCTTTTAATTCTGACAACCAGTTGTTTCTCTCAGTCTTCCTGCCCCTCCTCAAACATTGATTCTTGAGCATTTGGACTTTGTTTCTTATAGTATACCTCCCACTCCCTGTCCCCATTAAGATTACAAACATTCAAAACTTGAGGGCATATTATAGTTGATCTTAGACTGAGAGTCAGGTGACAGGGATTTTTATCTTGATTCTTCTTTGTTTGTTTTTTCTTGGACAAGTCATGTGTCCTTGCAGAGTCTCAATTTATTCAACTGTTGGGTAAGGAAGGAGCTTGCTAGATCATGTTCACAGCCCCCTGATGTGCTTTTTAGCTTTTGGATAAAGCAGCATCTGGGATACAGACTTCTCTGGGTTGAATCAAGGACCTATTGCTGCCTACCAGCATGACCCTATGCAAGTTCTTTGACTTTTTTGTAGAAGAGTAACAGAATCTGCTTCATAGGGTGGTGATAAGGATCACATTAAATAATCTGTATAGCCCTGGCTGGTGTGGCTCAGTGGATTGGGTCTATGAACCGAAAGGTCACCAATTAGTTTTTTGGATCCCTGGTGTGGGCCAAGTCTTCAGCTGGGGGTGTGCGGGAGGCAACCAATCAATGTTTCTCTCCCTCTCGTTCTCCCTCTCTTTCCCTCTTTCTAAAAATAAATAAAATCTTTAAAAAAATTATCTATGTAGAATGCTTGGCAAAGTATCTGAGATGCTTTATGCATGCAATATATGTTGTCTCTTATTGTTAATGAATCTTAACATTCTGTGGTGAACACGAGTAACAACAACAAAAAAGAGCTCTGGGTTTGTAATCAGGAGACTTGGTTCAGATTCTAGCTCACCTCCAGACTTACTGTGTGACCTCATACAAGTTCATTTTGAGTTGTAAATATAAGTTAATGGAAACTCCTTAGGGGCAAGAACCTTCTCTGTCTTAATCTTGGATTTACCCACCCACCCCCATGTCCTGTGCCTAGAATAGTGCCTGGTGCAGACACTCAGAAAATGTATGTCAAATGAATAACTGAGTATAAGGTACTTAATCTATGAGCAAGGAAACTAAGGAGTTACTCAAGATGGATAAGCTAATCGATTGTAGTAGGGGCTATTCTTTGCACTGTAAGATGTTTAGCAACATCCCTGGCCTTACTCACTAGAAGCCAGTAACACCTCCCACCCACAGGTGTGACAATAAAAATGTCTCTGGACATTTCCAAATGTCCTCTTGAATGAAATCACCTCAATTGAGAACCACTAAGCTAACCATAGGAAGAATTAGACCTAGAAGTCAAGTTTTCTGACTCCTAATCCATATCATTTTCTAAAATGCCACATTGTTGCCCATTTCTCCCTTTAACCAAATATTTTTTTTTGAGCTGCCCACCAGAGCAAGGTTCCTGTTTCTATTTTTTTTATTCTTTTTTTATTTACTTTATTGTTGTTCAATTACAGTTTTCTGCATACTCTCCCCTCCCCTCCCCCTCCAATCCCACCTCCCTTCCCTGCCTCCCTCCCCACCCTTGGTTCTGTCCATGTGTCCTCTATAGTGGTTCCTGAAAACCTTTCTCCCCATTGTCCCCTCCCCCCTCCCCCCTCCCCCTTGGCTATTGTTAGATTGTTCTTAATTTCAGTGTCTCTGGTTAAGTTTTGCTTGCTTTTTGCTTTTGTTGATTATGTTCCAGTTAAAGGTGAGATCATATGGTATTTGTCCCTCACTGCCTGGCTTACTTCACTTAGCATAATGCTCTCCAGTTCCATCCATGCTGTTGCAAAGGGTATAAGCTCCTTCTTCCTCTCTGCTGCGTAGAATTCCATTGTGTAAATGTACCATAGTTGCTTGATCCACTCATTTGTAGATGGGCACTTAGGTTGTTTCCAGCACTTGGCTATTGTGAATTGTGCTGCTATGAACATTGGAGTGCATAGGTTCTTTTGAATTGGTTTTTCAGGATTCTTAGGGTATAATCCCAGTAGTGGAATTGCTGGGTCAAAAGGCAGTTCCATTTTCATTTTTCTGAGGAAGTTCCATACTGTTTTCCACAGTGGCCGCACCAGTCTGCATTCCCACCAACAGTGCAGTAGGGTTCCCTTTTCTCCACATCCCCTCCAACACTTATCTGTTGCTTTGTTGATGATGGCCATTCTGACTGGTGTGAGGTGGTATCTCATTGTGGTTTTAATTTGCATCTCTCTGATGCCTTTAGCCAAATATTTAACCTTGGCCATATCCCATAAAATTAAGAGAGTTCATGTTGCTGAGCAAAAAGTAAAATATTTTGTTTTCCAGCCCATTTCAAAAATGATTAGCTTTCCCTATGGTACATTTACACAATGGAATTCTATGCAGCAGAGAGAAAGAAGAAGCTTATACCCTTTGTGACAGCACAGATGGAACTGGAGCACATTATGCTAAGCGAAATAAGCCAGGCAGTGAGGGACAAATACCATATGATCTCACCTTTAACTGAAACATAATCAACAAAAGAAAAAAGCAAGCAAAATATAACCAGAGACATTGAAATTAAGAACAATCTAACAATAGCCAGAGGAGAGTGGGGAGGGGACAGTGGGGAGAAGGGTTTTCAGGAACTACTATAAAGGACACATAGACAAAACCAAGGGGGAGGGTGGAAGGGAGGGAGATGGGTTTGGATTGGATAGGGTGGGGGGAAGGGGAGGGGAGAAAATGTAGACAACAATAATTGAACAACAATAAAGTAATTAAAAAATGATTAGGTTTCCACTTAAGCTATAACTTACCTTTCTATCCAGGGTTGGAGCTAGGGATGAAGCAGGCAGGTGGCAAAGACAGCCACCTGAGCAATCTACTGGGGGTGGGTGGATGGAGGCCCTGATTTCTTCTAGAAACATTTCGCAGCGGTGTCCAACCTTTTGGCATCTCTGCGCCACACTGGAAGAAGAAGAATTTTCCTGGGCCACACATTAAATACATTACAACACATAGTCACAAAAAATTCTCATAATGTTTTAAGTAAATTTGCAATTTTGTGTTGGGATGCATTCACAGCCATCCTAGGCTGCATGAGGCCTGTGGGCCCCAGGTTGGATACCCATTCTAAAGTATGTGATAAAGATTGCTGGAAGATCTACCATATCTCTGCTTCAAGCAGATACAAGTAGACTCCTGTGGTGCCAGACAACAGGACTAACTCTTTTGCGTCTCAGGTATCTTTTGTACCACCTCATCTCACCTTCATGTCCCACCCCCACCATCCATAGCTGCTGAGACTTCAAAATCACAGATTTAATTCAACCCCTGAAAGTTACCAATGAAAACTAAGACTCAGGAGGTTAAGTGACTCATTGCCCCAAAGCAGACACTAGAACTAGAAGTTTTGCCTTAACCCTGCCCTGCCCCCATCAACAGGCATGTCTTTTATGAGTTTGGAAAACCATTGCTTAACCTCCCTGGACTTCCCTGCCTCCTCCCACCATTTTCAGTTGCACAGATCAAAAAGTCCTTTCGAGGTGTGGGGTAGTGGTGATATAAGGATCTACTTAGGAGCTGAAGCCCAAAGAGGAAGGTGGTGGTCCCCAGAGGATATGGGAGACATCACTCTTGGGACTGCCAGCAGAATCCTCTGCCTTGTTCAGACAAGCCCCTATCCTGTGATCTCTGGCTCCATCCCCTCTCCTAAGGGGCCTGCTCTTACTGTCATGGCAACTGGGGGATTAAGGCCAGCTTGGAAGCCCAAAGATGTTGGAGAGGGTTTAGAAAGGAGGCAGGTGGAAGGAAGAAATGAGAGAATAAGGTAATGAATGATAAGGAAACAGAGATGGGTAGGAGGAGTGTTGGACAGAGAGGAAGGTGAAGGAAAAGAAGGGTTGAGAGAGAAATCTCAACTTTTATTTAAAGATCAGAGAGCAGTTGTATGCCTGGAATCATTGCCATGGCAACATCAAAGAAAAGGAGATAGCTTGTGAAGCCATGAAAACTCAGTAGGGGTAAATGTTTAAAGCCAGGAACAAAAACCGTTGAGAGATGATGAACAAGCTGCAGGTTCCAGACCCCTGCTCATTGTTAGGGGACTTGGCCTGAGATTCCAGCCTGTTTTACCTCTCTTCTCCACCCTTTATTTGCCCTCACTCACCATGAGGATTTCAAAGAAGCAACTAGGGAGCACCAGCCCTCCCTCCAGTCTTCCCTTTGTCAAGGATTGCCTTTCCAGAGCCCAAGGCTAGAAAAGCTTTCCCTGAACCATTAGGAAAAATACAGTCTTTGTAAGGAAAACAACAACAACAGCAACAACAACAACAACAACAAAAGGCTTTGGTCAGATAAACGGAAGAACTTCTGGACACTGAATTAATTATGATGGATAGTTAAGTTGTGGATTTTCTTCCCTTGGATAATTTCCAGTGTTAAAGATTCTCTCTGTTGATTGTTGCCCCTCGGGTCTCTGAAATGCTAAGGTACCTGGGTTCTTCCTTCAGAAAGGGAGAGGTGCCTTCTAGTTTTTGGAGCTTTGCTGGGGCTATTTAACTGTGTTTAATGCTACCTCTAATTCCTCTTTTAATGCTCCTTAGGATTTTTCCAGGAAGCTTAATCTTCCCAAACCTCAAGATGGCCAAAAACTAAGCTGATATTTTGGGATTAGGTATACTCTGCAATTTTTTAAAAATGTCAAAGTACTTTTTTAATAGTTTAAGTGAGTCTCACTTAGTCATTTCACTCTGACCCGAGACATCACAACAGCTGGCTGGCCCCTTGCCCCATCTCCTCAGGAAAATAGTCTTTTGAGTTTTGCCTCCCCTACCTTCCTTCAGATGCCTCCCAAGAAATTGTGAATATCAGAGATGGTTATGATGTTCTTTTCTTTCTCTCATCTTGGGATGCAGCTCTGAACTAAAGGCCTAAATAGCTAAGTCACAGGAGTCCTGTTTTATATCTGTAGCTTTCCCTCCCACTGTTATCAGCCACCTCCAGGCCATTCCTCCATATACTCTAAATTTTATCCTTAGACTAAGCCAAACCATCAGGCAATGGCAAACTGAGACTGAATGATTCCTCAAAGAATTGCTTTTACTAAGCAGAACATTTGGCACCATGCCACCGGTTCGCACTGAGGAATGTTCTAAGAAGCAGCCCTATGAAACTCCTAATTGTATTTATGGTAGGGATGTTGCCTAGGACATGGTTCAAAACATGGTTGTGTCCTTTTATGAGGATCCATGGGAGAAAGTTTTGTAATGATACTTTTTCTAAGACACTGGTTAGTTTTTATTTTATGGACATTATAAATTGTGTTATTAACTTTGATTCTTTTCTCTTTGCGCTGGTTGCTTGGAAGCTCAAGGCTACCCTTGTAATTCATCTCGGATGCATATATTAAGTATAGTATCTTCACCTCAACTTCAGTTATTTCTCCTGTCCTTATTCTCTTTCCCTGACTATCTAATCACCACCATCCTCTCCCAATGTCTAGTGTCTTCTCTTAATTTATTATTTACTTCATTGACTGAATGTGTCTTTGTATACTCCTTCACGTCTTTTGTGGAACAAATAAATTAATTAAATGAGTTAAGAAGTTAAGATGCATAAATCAGATAGCAGAATGCCTGGCCAGTAGTAAGTATACAGCTACTAAATGTCACTTATTTTAAGTAACCAATAATACAAATTGTCCATAATCTTCCTTTCAGAGGTCTTGTAAACATGGACTGGAGGCTGTAGGAAGCTATTTGGGTCCCCAGATTAAAGGGCATCTATAAATAGTTAACTCCTAAAAAACCCAGGAGAGCCCCCCACCCCATGGATAGCACCCAGTCACTGATTGTTTTCATCTTTTTTTTAACTTCAGAATGTATGGTGATGATAATAATCAGGTTTGCCTTGCTTATTAGAGTTGACTTGGACTGTTATTTGAATGAATTTCTAATTCCCTGCTTACACCAAGACTGACCACTGAAAGGTTCTGCATGGCAAAGGGAATCTACCTGCCTGAGATTAAGATTTTGCCATGGATAATCCCCAAAGTGAGAAATCTATATGCCAGTAATTGAGAGCTGATGGTATTGTGCCTATCCAGAGGAGGAAGAGAACTAAGCCCAGAGAAGATCACAGGGTAAGACAAGAAGAGTCTGACAGAATGTGACCTCTGTTGGTGTACCCTACACAACCTGACCTTGATCAGGCTGAGTTCTTTGTTTGTTTCTTGTCTATTAATTTCCAACCAACCTTTCATTTGGTCCTGAGAGAAAAAGAAAACAGTAACCCATGGCAGCCCTGTTTTATTCAACCTTGCATTTTTGAGCACTTAGGCACGGTTAGGTGCTATGGGTGTGCAAAGAGTTAGTTATCTTTACTTCCAGTTCTTTTTCTTTTTTATAAGTTGCATAAACTCTCAGTGGATAAATAGCCCAGACAACAGGCATCTTTTCTACTGCTCTGTCATTTTTCTTTTTTACCCTTTTTCATGCTCATATATTTATTTCCCAAGGTCCTGTTTCCTCTAATTCTCTCATCATTTCCTCAGGGTCTTTCTCTCCAGCCCTCCCTCATTTTGTCTGTTGCCTTTTCCTCTCTTCCAAGGTCCTTTTCCTTTCACATTTTCAATGTCTTTCTCTTTTTTTCTATTAAAATAGTTTTTTTGAGAAAGAAAATAGCTTCATATTGTTTGTTTGGGTTTTATTTTTATCTTCTATCCTTTGTTTAAAAAATAAATAAATAACTTCCCCAGTTACTTTTGAGAGGAAAAAAATAACCCTCTCCATCTCTCAGTTCTTTTGCTCAGAAGACAAAAGACCCTTCAGAATTGGAGAGGAAGGGGGAAAACTAACTAAATAAATAAATAAATAAGTAAAAGATTCCTGTTAAAAATCTTGATCAGGGTCATCAACCTGACAGGAAAGCTTTGTTTGAAGGAAATGTGAAGGGGGAGGGCGATGGAACTGGCAACTAATAAGTCTCCACCTTGAAAGGCAAATATCTTGAGAGCTGAAGGAAATCTAGAGGTAGTGAGTATTTTCACTGAAGTATTAGAATCGCTTTGATTCTTTTTTAACCCAAGAGTCTTTTCCTTTTGATACTTGTAGGCTTGTAGAATATACTGAAAAGCATTGACAGACAGAAGGAAAGGGAAGCAGAAAACCATCATTTTAATTTTACCCTGGGTCAGAATTGTCGGTCAGGATAATTACAAAAAAAGGCTTAGGCCTTGAAACGTTAGGTCCCAGTGTGCTGTACCACTAGTCCTGGCCTTAATACTTTCCGAGAGAAAGAATAAGAAGGAAGTAGTAAGCAGAGTTGAGGTGCAATGGGAGAGCTGTGGGAGCTGCTCTAAAGTGGCTGATGATGGCAACACTAGTGAAACACTACAAGAGACCTGTGGCCAGGTCAGAGGATACATGATGGTGTTGTCATGGAACCTGGATGGGGTGAGATGGGTGCCAATCAGAGAATGGAGTATGAGAGGGTATATGTTATGTAGAGAGAGATGGGAGGTGGGGGAACAGGTTCCAACTGGTTATAACTTCTCTAGGACTTTGGGAAGAAAAAGATTCAACAATTTGGTCTTTGATTTGGTCCTGAGGAATGAAAGTAAAGGGTCACATAAGGCATACTGAAGGAGTGTCAAAATGGAACAACTAGAATGTGGAAGAAAACACAAAGCTTGATACCCGGACAAGAGAACACTGGAGTAAATAGACAAGGACAAAGAGGGCGGCAGGGTTTATCACTCATTATGCTCCCATAAATACTTACCTTTTCAAGAGGCCATGCTGATGATGGTGAGCCATCTTGAGAATTATTTGTGGAAAGTATTTAAGTCCTAGGTTGCTTTTGCCTAGCACCTGATATCCAGCCATGGATTGATGTGTGACAGAGAATATAAACCAATTTTAATATTAGCCTGAACAAAACATAATTAGGAAGAGAATTTGCTGTTCTGGCTGCTGCAGAAAAGAAGTTACACAAGGTTCATTCTAATGACTTAGCATCTTTCTTATTCTTGTCCCCACCTCTCTGTATCAAACCAAAGAAACAGAAGCCCAGAGCTTTCACCTCTGCTCTCTAGAAGTCCCAGAGACAGAGACATGCCACCAGGGAGGAGATTTAAGACCATAAGCCTGCAAGGAAACAGAAGGCAAGGGTACAAATTGAACAAGTTGATAAATAATGAATATTTAAGCAAAGTGGAAAAGAGGGAGAAGAGGGAAAAAGAGAGGAACAGATCAAAGCGGGAAGGAGTAAAAGGTCAAAGTACAGTGTGCCTTGACAAATGGGGGTTTGGGGGAAGGGAAAAGAAGACAAAATTACTGAGTTATCTTAAGATAATTGCACAAGAACAGGATGGATTTTGGAAGGAATTAACTCTATGTATGTCCTGTATTATTATTTCCACAACCTAAGATGGGCAAAGGAAAGATGTAAACTGTTTTGGCAGAGGCAATTTGGGAGGTTGGAAAGGGAGTAAGGATGGGGGTGGCAATGGGGGTGATGTTCTTATGTAATGTTAAGGCCACAGACACTTTCCAGGCTCAGCTCCACATGGCCCCCTTAGAGTAAGCTGTTCACACAGGACACTTCACTTGGGAGGAGGGAAGCAGGAGTGGAAACTCCAAGCCTAATTGCTAGGTCTCTCTCAGCTCTTCCAGGGAGCATGGGGCAGGAAATTCCTCAAATTCCAGGCTTGTGGGATCATTGCTGAGCTTAACCACAGACCAAGAGAGAGAAGTAAAGAGGGCTGCCTCCTCTCCATCTTTTTTCCCTTGCAGTTTTAAAGCAGCAGCAAACTCAAAGGGTTTAGAGGGGCTGATGGGTAAGAGAAAGGCTGCCCCAAATAATCGTCCACTGTAAAGAAAGTCCCAGGTCTGGGAATCCCAGAAAAATTGGTCCTTAGTTGAGTAAGGTTGAGGCCACAAACAGTCTGAAGTGGACTGGGACAGGGGCATCTCCCAGGGTGATTTTTTTTTTTTTTAAGTTCTGAGGAGTAACCAGTGGAAATGAACTTGTTTTAGGAGAATTTGAGCAAGAACTGCATTGTTGAAATAAATGGTGACCAAGCAGTGAGCACATCAGAAGGGGTCTTGGGCTTTACAGTGTTCCTTTTTGCTAAAGGGGGAAACCAGTCAGATCTCTTCCCAGAGTACTGGATGGAGCAGTGAAAACAGATGCTATTCCATGTGTCACCTCACTGTTTCCTGAACAGCCGATACATTTCCTCACCTCCATGCTCCTTAAGCCCAAATGACCTCTTTTATCATATCTTTTTCCCTTTGAAATCTGGATTTGCCTCCAGGATACACTTTAAATGTTTCTCTCTTAAGGTAGTTTCTCCACTCCCCACAAAGTATAAACTGTTTTTCCTTCTGTCTTCCAAAGAATATTGCTGGAATTTCAACATACTTATCTTTTGTCTGAATCATAGTGAACCATTTACTTCTTCCTCTTTCACCAGACTGTAACACTCCTGGAGGAAGGTTCAATTTATAACTTTCTTCTCTCACCTCTTTTCCCAGCACATAGCAGAGTTCCTGCTACTCAGTAAGTGCACGCACACATAATGCTTGTTGCATAAGTATTCCAATTTTTTCAGTATGGTTTGTTCATACTGAAATGTTCATTATGGGGACCCATATAATGAATATTTAATTCAAAGTCTGTATTCTAGCTAACAACATCTGCTCTTTATACAATTACTTATATGTGTTCAGAGAATACACTTTTTAAATATTATATTCACTAGAACATAATTAGACACTGATAAAAATTCATGATCATGCTTTCCAAGCTAAAAGGAAATGGCTTTTACATTATCTATAATCCCGCTCTTTCTCGGTGGTGTAGATAACTGAGATGTGAATGTTTTTGTCATAATTGATGATGGGACTCTCTTAGGGCAATTGGATTTATTGGATTGGAGGAAGAAGAAGCAGTGGCTGCTGCAATTCTTCTCAGTTACACAGAGCACATATTGTTGGAAGTCCTGCCCTCAGTAGCAACCAAAAAATGTCCAGTGTAGGTTGCAGTCAAGGAAGTATGTGCACCAAAACCTCAAAAACTCATAGTAAAAATGTTATATCCCAGACTTCATCCAAGGACTGTTAAATTCTTTCTTGGGATTATAAAATCTTGTCCATTCTTCAGACCTGTCTGTCCCCTTTTGTTATTAGAACTCTTTTCTGGGTGAATAGGATCGCTCTTATTTTGAACTTTAATGCAGATTCTCCACCAAAAAAAGAATTCAGCTGGCTGCATGATGTCAAAATGACTCGTCTTCTGCTAATTCAGTCAACTGGTGAAAGGATCACAGTCTGTGAGGTATTACCCACATCCCAGTTTCCTTCCTGACTACTCAATGAGCTGTGTGACTTTGAACAAGATGCTTGATCTCTCTGGGCCTCAGTCATCCCTAACATGAGGAAATTGGACTAGTTAAAAGCAGAGGCTCCTTTTACCTGTAGCTTTTTTAAAAAAAAATCCTCACTTAAAGATATGCTTATTGATTTTAGAGAGAGGAAGGGGTGGGGGAGAGAGAGAGAGAGATCGAGAGAGAGAGAGAGAGAGTAGAGAAAAGAGAGAGAGAGAGAAACATCAGTGTGAGAAACATCAATAGGTTGTCTCCTGTATGTGCCCAACTGGGAATAGAACCTGCAACCTAGGTATGTGCCCTGACCAGAAATCGAACCTGCAACCTTTTGGTGTATGGGACAGTGCTACAACCAACTGAGCAACCCAGCCAGGGCTTAGCCTTAGCTTTTTGTATTTATATATAAAATTATTAGGTTTTCATCCTTCGTCCTTTACCTGAGGAAGACCGAGAGGGTCCCAGAGCTTGTATAGATGTGGCAGTTCTGGTGGTCTTTATGAAAGGGGTTTTACTTAGCCCCTTAGGTTCATTCATAAGGTATGCTTAAACTTACCAAGACACACACACACACACACACATAAAATAAAAACAGACACACAACTTTGGAAATATAATGCTACCAGTGGCGTTGAATGTTGAAGGGACAAGAAATAATATTGAGTATAGTTATAGATGTTGCTAGTTTGGATACGTCTGGAGCAGGGCTCAGAAGGAGACATGACATGGGTTGCAAGGGGAGAAAGATATTCACTGCGGGTGTATGATGGATATAGTTAAGGGTTGGGTCTTGGTGGGTACCTAAAACCTTGTGGACCTTTGTTGTAGCGAACATTTTATGAATTTGACCCCAAGGGAAGTAAAGGCAAAAATAAACAAATGGGACTGTATCAAACTAAAAAGCTTCTATACAGCAAAAGAAACCGACAACAAAACAAAATGGCACCTGACCAAATGGGAGATGATATTTGCAAACAACAGCCTTGACAAAGTGTTAATATCTAAAATATGTAAAGAACTCATAAAACCTAACACCAAACAAACAAAGAATATAATTAAAAATGGGCAGAGGACCTGAACAGACTCTTCTCCCAAGAAGACATCCAAACAGCCAACAGATATAATGAAAAGATGTTCAACTTCACTAGCTGTGTTAAGAAAATGAAATTCAAAACTACAATGAAACTACAATGTAAAAAATACAATCAATGTTTTTTTAAAAATAAATAGAAATGAAAGAAATACTACAATGAGATACCACCTCACATCTGTTAGAATGGCTAATACCAACAAGATGGGTGTTGGAGAGGTTGTGGAGAAAAGGGAACCCTCATTCATTGCTGGTGGGAATCTAGACTGGTACAGACACTATGGAAACAGTCAGGTGATCTCTCAAAAAATTAAGAATAGAATTTTCTTATGGCCCAGCAATTCCTCTCCTGGGTATCTATCCAAAAAACTCAAAAACATGTATTCACAAAGATATATGCACCCCTATGTTCATGGTGGTCAAGACATGGAGACAACCAAAGTGTCCTACGATAGAGGATTGGATAAAGAAGATGTGGTACATATATACAATGAAATACTACTCGGCCATAAAAAAGGTGAAATACTGCTATTTGCAACAACATGGATGGACCTTGAGAATATTATGCTAAGTGAAATAAGTCAGTAAGAAAAAGCTAAGACCATTTCATCCAAATGTGGGATATAAAACTGAAACTTGTGGACACAGACAATAGTGGTGGTTACCAGAGGGAAGGGGATGGGGGGGAGGGGGCCTAATATATGGTGACAGAATATGGTTTCCCTTTGGGTGGTGGACACACAGTGCAATATACAGATCTTATATCATAGAAGAGTACACTTGAAACTTATATAATCCTATTAACCAATGTCACCCCAAAAACTTAGTTAAAAAGTTGAAAGAAAAAACCCTATTCTATACCTGGGTTCTCAGTAGACAGCTATTGTGAGTTCTTGAAAAGTAGGCCAAGAGAATGAAGTTTGAGAGATTGTATTCAGATTTCTGAGCTTATGAAATTAAGGAAGGGAAAAATGCAGGCAAGATACTGAAGGGGCCATTATTTAAATATGAGTAGTATGGAAAATGTTATAAATCTGGAGAAAAGAATTCTTGGAATTAGATCAATTTACTCAACATGTGCTAAACACTTGCTAAGTTTAGAGGCATCAGTTCTGGAAGGGACCTTAGAGGTGATCCATTACAGTCATCCCTTGCTATATCGTGGTTCACTTACTGTGGCTTCACTGTATTGCAGGTTTTTTAAATATATATATCTAATTCTGTGTTGCAGAGTTTTTGCTATATTGTGGGATTCTGTGGTATATAGGTATTTATATAGTATTTATGATTTTAATTGTTGCCTAAAAAATTTAAAACTATAAAAATATAAAAATGTTAATTCAAACATATTAAAAGCATATTAAATCGAAATAAAATACAGTATATATTTCATCAGTGGATGAATACCGTACTGTACACAATGGAAATGCTGTACGCCACTACCGCTTGCACAAGTTTGCCAACATGAGATTGTACACAGCATACTATTGGCTGATGGAATGGAAGGCGACCAACCACAGCACTGTGTTCTGTATCCTGGGCACTGATTGGCTCAGTGACTGTAGCATCAGTCTGTTTGCTCTCCCTCACTGTGCCCATACATTCAGCATCTCTCCTTGTCCACTTCACATCGACGTCTGATCGCTGCGCATAGCGTTCCTCTGTGGTGTTGTGTTTTTGTGAAATTTTCGTAAACGTTTGAATTGATTTCAAGCCCTACGATGCCACCCAAATGTTCTGCGCCTTCTAAGGCTTCTGGCAGTGAACCCAAGTGCCAGAGGAATATGCTTACCATCAAAGAAAAGGTGGAAGTTCTCAACATGTCAAAGCAAGGCAAAAGCTATGTGGCCGTAGGCCGCCATTATGGGATCAACGAATCTACTGTTTGCTACATAAAGAAAGACGAGAAGAATATTAGGTCTACGGCAACAATGACTTTTAACAAGACTGCAAAGAGTCTGGTCACTTCCTGCAATAAGGTCATTGTGAGGATGGAGTCTGCATTGGCCCTGTGGATAAATGACTGCAGGAAGAAGAATATCTCGCTGGATACCGACACCATCCAGACTAAGGCCAAGAAAATTTATGATAGTTTTACGGAAAGCACGGACATTCACGACGGTGACAAGGATGAAGACGAGGACGACGACGCAGAATCAGGACCGTTGAGTGCTTCTCCCACCAGACCAACCCCATTCAGTGCCAACAAGGGCTGGTTTGACAACTTTCAGAGACACTTTGGACTCAAGAGTGTTTCTCTGCATGGAGAAGCTGCCTCTGTGGATGTCCACTCACAAGCATTGATGGACGATGAACTGACAGAGATGATGAAGTCCACAAGTGAAGAAGAGGATGAGGAACAAGATGAACTATGGCTTGGAGAAGAGGAGGAGGTTGGCCTAACACTTGATTGTCTTGCAACCATGGTCAGAATGGCCAAAGAACTTCAGTGAGTGGCTGAAGAATGGAACCCTCAGATCGTAAATACAATCGAGAATGGCATGTCAGTTTATAAAAACCTGCTCACTCAGAAGAAAAAGCAGCACCAGCAACTCCCCATAACTATGTTCATCACTCCAATGAAGAGATCAGTTACGCCTATGCCTTTAGCAGAAATAGAAGTTACCACCCAGGGCGAAGACACTGTACCACCTGATGAAGCACCTGATGAAGTGGTGCCTTCAGAAGAGCTGTGATGCTCTTCTTGGCTGTGCAGTACATTCATCTCATTGTCATCACCTTCACCGCCATCAGTACTGCACAGCTACATAAGTCATGATCTTCATCATTCAAGTTGTAGTATACTTCACTGGTGAGTACCCATAAAGAATTTTATATGTTGTTAAAATTACATAGTTTTAAGAGTGTAGAAATTGTTTAAGAGCATATGAAGTGTTTATAAGAGTGTGGGAAAGGTTGATAAGAGAGTGGGAAAGGTTTATAGGAGTGTGGGAAGAGTTTATAAAGCCTTAATATATATATATATGTATGTGTATATATATATATATATATATATATATATATACACATACATATATACACACACATATATATATATATAAAATAAATATAATGCTACTATTTCGTGGATTTTCACCCATCTTGGGGGTCTCTGGAACATAACTCCCGTGATAAGTGAGGGATCACTGTACATGAACTAGGAAACTGAAGACCAGATAAGGGTTGGGACCTGCCCGGTGCCACACAGCTGATTCTGACCAGTGGAATGCTCTTTCTACCGTAGCTAAGTACCACCTTATTCATTGACCTCAGTTTCTCTATTAAATTTGCATTTAGTGCCTGAGGGGCTCCTCTGGGTATAAAGCAACCTAACAGACCCCAGGATCTTTACTATAGATCTCCTGTCCCCTACTGTCAAAAGTCAGGATTTGCCTAGATCCTTTGCCAGATACCCAAATCCCAGGCCTGAGATTTAAACTTCCCACACAACCTCTTACACAGATTGCACATAACTTAATCGGAATGGAGGGAGAAGGCCCAAGTGTTCAGGAAGATGCTGTTCCACTAGGCCTCTTGCCCATCTACATCTGTACTCCTTTGAATAGTATAAGGGCATGTGAAGACCTTCTGCTAAAGTGCCTAGGCCTTGTTTCCAGCTTGCTTCCTGTGGACTTTTATCTGCACATACCCACACAGGATTTTATCCAGAAGGAGCAAGGAGGAGCCAGGAGTGACCACCCTAGATGATGTTAAGGTCCCCAGGTACCTTATAAAATTTTTTTTGGAGCCCCGTGTAGCCCTTTCTCCTCTTTATAGGTTTGACCTGAAGCCATGAAATGGGCCAAGCAATTACAAAGTTCTGGCCTGGAAGGCTAGGCCTTTCTCTTTAAACCTTAGCAAGGGCAAAAACAGTAAGCTGTGCCCCTTCAGCAATCTTCTCATCACCTGTTGTCCTTTGGGAGTGGTAAGGAGTGGCAGAAGAGAGCTGGACCCAAATGAATGGGGCTGTGCTTTATCACCCTGTCTATAAATGTCCATCATCCTCTTATTGATGGTAAGGTCTTCACATTTTTAGACAGTCAATAATATGTTTTCATTTCAGTTTCAATTTGGCAAGCATTTATTGAGTATCAGGCATTAAGTGCCCAGGAAACAGAGATAAATACAATATTATTACTTGCCTTCCAAGAGCACATAGTTATGTAAATTTTTATTGAAGACCAACATAGCACCTATATCAGACATAGCAAAGAGACTAACTACAGAGAAAAGTGTTTGAGAATAAAGAACAAGTGACATAGTTATGGAAATCCCCTGACCACCAGACCTTCCAGCAATTCTCTCTTCTCTGATTAGAAGGCAACTTGGAGTATAATGGAAAGGGCACAGAGTAGGGGTTAGACGATTTGGATGTCTAATTCCAGCATTGCAATTAATCTATATGCATTAGGCAAGTCAATGAACTACTCTGGTGATATTCAGTATCCTAACACTAAATTGAGGTGCCATTAAACACTTTCTTAGTTCTCTTCCATCTTTAAGATGGAATCAATCTAGGAAGGCTTATTGGAAGAAGTGCAATTTCAGTGTTTAAAAAATGGGAAAGAAACATTGTTATTGTTCTGGGAAAGGCATCTCTGTTATGCAGTATCATCCGGGAAAAATAGAGGTGGGGAGGAGTGGAGGAAGGCAGAGAATGGAGACAAAGCGTTTTGAACAGACATGAACAAGTAGTGTAGGAATTGGTCAAGCTGGAGCTTGAGTGTGGAAAGGCCTTTGGACCCAGTTTTGGAAGATCATACCTGAAGGCATGATAGTTTATGGTGGGAAACTTGAAACAGATCTGGCAGAGGGAATCCAGATGTTTGGACAGTTTCCCTAAAGCGAGTCCCCTCCACCCCCAACTTGGCAGGATTGCCCTGACCTCAGAATTAAATGCAGTTTACCACCAGCTGCATTTTTAGAAGGAGAAATGGTAGTGTAGCAAAACGGAGACAGTAATTTCTCAAAGGTTAGAACTGCTTGCCCTAAGTTGAGGAAACCAGATTTAAAAAGAAGATCTCCCTTCAGATTCCCTCAGCAACAGCTGTGGCCAGTTCAGGTGCGGCTGGCAGACACCCTGTCACCAAGGTGAACCATAGTAACTCCTACACAGAGCTCATCCTCCAGTCTGTGGAGAAAGCATCATCAATTTTTGTTTCCTTCTTGACCTTGATTACACATGCTACTATCAACTGTCACCGAGTCTAATGTTTCGAACTAACTTGTGGATTTTGAACACAGCCGGGCACTGAAGATGAGAAAAGTCAGAAGTATCCTTCCCTGTTTCCCCCCATTCTCTATCCTACCAGGAAAAGAATGGAATGCATACAAATTCCTCAAAATATACATTTTTCAGTGTGGTGGAGGCACTGAGGAAAAGAGGGGAAGAGGACAGAAGGATAAGAACTGTAGTGAAAGGAACACAGTAAGGACAGGAGAAAGAGAGAAATCAGGAAAATTGGCCAAGAAACAGGGGCTGGAAAAAAAAACAGAAGAAGTAGAGCAAAAGAGAAAGAGAAGCAAGGAAATAGGATTCTGAGGCAAGCAATGAAGCTAAGGCTGCCACAGGGAGAAGGACAGGTGGCCCAGAGCAGGCAGCTGAGACAGGAAACAAAAGAGAAAGGGGGGAGGGGATTACAGCAAAGGGGATCTTGGGAGACTGGAGGGAAAGGCCAGGCAGAAAATAGCCAGAGAAAGAAGCAGGGAACAGAGACGATAAGCATCGAGATGAAGAGGGAGAGGTATGACCAGGAAAAGGGAGAGAACAAGGTGGCAAAAGGAGAGGCCTGAAGTGTGAGAGGACAAGAAGGAGGGACATTGGGAGCAAAGGAAAAAGAGAGGAGAGGGCAGG
The DNA here is from genome assembly GCA_004026765.1 of Micronycteris hirsuta. Taxonomy (NCBI): domain Eukaryota; kingdom Metazoa; phylum Chordata; class Mammalia; order Chiroptera; family Phyllostomidae; genus Micronycteris; species Micronycteris hirsuta. The sequence continues at coordinate 69,814 of PVJI01007989.1, forward strand.
CAAAAACAGGCAGAAACTAGGAAGGGGCCAAAGAAGAGGCATGCATGGCTGGTTTAATGAGCCACTCTCCTCTCCTACTCCCCAGAGGAAGTGCAGCTAATTATGCCTCCATCCTCCTGGGCTGGAGGAGGTCAGGTAGTCTGAAGAAATGCCCTCACCAAGCAGAACGGCAGAAGGCATAGGGCAGTGGAAGGTAGGAGTACTCATCTGACAGGATGACAGAGGGCCTCCTTCCCTGGATCAACTAGGTCTCCCTCAGACTGCTGGGCTGCACATTGCCAGCCTCAGGTAGAGTGGTGGTGGGGGACACACTTATTTTGCTTAGCATGCGGACACTGCTGTCCTTTTTGGGAAGTCATAAGAGAGCCAAAGGCCTTGAGAGAAGGGGAAAGGAGAGGAAAGAGCTACAGGCAGAGGTTTCCTCTCCCCAGCACCTTCATGGAGCCTTTTTTTTTCAGCCCGGTACTATCTGGTACTATTGCTTCACCTTTGAATCTCGAAGGCAAGGAAAGCAAACCAGAGACAAGTGAACCTTCAGCCACAGGCCTCTTAAGCTTCCTCCCTGCTCTTGCTCTGTTGGATAATATAGAAACTGACTTTAATATACTAACCACACCCTGGATTTACTTATCTGGGCTTACAACTGATCAAACACTCTCAGGGTGAGCAGAAGGGTGAATGAGAGGCCACCACTGTCCCATGAGTAGTTTATAATCTAATGGGGACTTGTAAGAAATTGGAGACAGTGTACTTAGGGAATCTGAAGAAGTGAGACACTGTGGAGAAGTGGAAAGAGCATGGCTTTTGAAGTGAGAAATACTTGGTTATAATCCTAGCTGTATTGCTTATTAGGTGTCAAGAAGATTTCCTTATGTACTAACCCTGTGCCAAGCACCCTTGTAAATGATATTAATGCATTTGATCTTCATGATGATCAAATGAGATTGATATTTTCATCACCTCCATTTTACAGAAAAGGAATCTCAGGCACAGAGGAATTAAGTAAATTGTCCAAAGTGTGACAACTAAAATGTGACAGGGTATCTGGGATTGCAATCAGTCTGGCCTGGAGACCATGCTGCTAACTGCTCTGCTTTAAAGTCTTTCTCTGGAATGGTGATAATGCAACTGAGCATAGGACTATGGGGAGGATTAGATCAGCTGAAAGAACTTGGCACATAGTTCTTGGCAGACAGTCCTCAATATGTCTGTGTCATCTCAGAGCAAGGCAAGTAGATGATAAACTGCCATGTGAGTAGCATAGCCAGGATGCTTGAAGCAAGGAAATATCACTTGTCCTTAGGGTGTCATGGGAAGCATGACCACCATGAAGAAATAGTAGTTTAATCTTAGGGATAGAATAGAGCACCCTCAGCTAAGGAATTATAATCTACAGAGATCGCTTCATAAAAGACCAATACTCCTACCTCCTCACTGCACCCACATACTGTTTTTACTAATGGTATTTCTCCTTACTCTCCTATACAACCCCTCCTTTACCATCCCCTGCTCAACTACTGCCAAGTCCCTAATGTGAAGCCTGCTCACTTGTGCCTCCAGGCTTGGAATATGTCACTGCCACTAATTGGAATGCCCTGTCTTACTCTATTACCAACCCTCGATCTTCATCTCCTGCAGAATGAACCTCAGCACTCCAGTAGGAATCATGACTTTATTTACCTTTTCTGCCGCTCAGATTCTCCTTGGTGCCTGAGTCCTCACAGTGTACTGCTGCATGGACATTTGTACTAGTTGGTTTATTATTTGAACAAACACTCCCTACACTCCCTAATGTTGGGGGAATGTGTAGCTGTGTCCCATCCAGAATGACTAGAGATGGATTAATACAACTTAAATAAAATTTAGAGAGAATTTGGGCTATTTATTTTCTCTTTAGCTGTTCCTAAACATGAATTGAAATCCACCTTTTCATTGTAGCAACCAGCTTTTGCAATGATCTTTGGAATATTCATCCCATTTGCTGATGATGTGTTATGCCTTAAGACACGTACGGGAGACCTGGTGAATAAGACAGTTTCCATCTCTGGGGATGGAAAACACAGGAGACATTTTTCCTCCTGATAAGCTGTGGGATACTTTGGCATCTTAGGGGTTTGTTCAGTTATTTATTTATTTATTTATTTATTTATTTATTTTTCTCCCTCTTTTTCTAAGTAACAGATATATAGCATTTTTCAGTTTACTAGCACTTCACAGTCCCTTTGCTTAATTTTCACTACAGTCCTGTGAAGTATGTATTATTATCTCCATTTTATAAGTAGACAAACTGATACTGAGGATAATTCTGTTGCTCTGGAACTGAGTAGCTTGGTAAAGCTGGGTAGAGCCAGGATGCAGGTTTTGCTCTTTTTCTAGGTATTAGTACATATCTGACTTCCCAGCACTGTCTGGTAAAAATTATTCTACCCAGAGGCTTTATTTTTATTTTAGTTGGAATAAATGACCTTCATCTCTGTGGTCATCTGCTCAAATCTATATTAAGCACGTAATTGTGTCTCACTCGGTATGAATGCAATATGAATAGACACATATGGCCCAGCCCCTGCCCTCCAGGGGCTGTAGTCTAAGCCAAAGCACTGATATGGATTAGTCTGTGCAGGGCATTTAGGCAGCAGAATGAAAACAATAACCTAATATGAATCAACAGCCAAGTATTTATTTACAAGACTGCGCAAGGCAAGAATAAGTGCATTTTAGGGGTGGGACAGAAAAAATAACTCTTGCCAAGCTGCCCAGGCAGATCTCCACAGTGCCTGATCATGGGAGAGCATTTTCATATCCATCCTAATTCTTCTCTTGCTCTAACAAAAGCCTGTGTGTGTGTGTGCGTGTGTGTGTGTGTGTGTGTGTGTGTGTGTGTGTGTGTATACACTCTCCTTCGGGCCAGTGCACAGTCGGGTTGATTATAAGGCAAGTAGTTATGGGAGTCCTATATTTAGATAACGATGGGGAAAATTTTTGTAATACAGTAAAATTTACTCTCCTCCAATATACATCAACTATCAAGTTTATCTCTTAATACCAAGCTTTTATGAGGTGGAATGAATACCTGTAATATCAGGGGGAGAGAAAGGGAGAGAGATTCAAATAGCAACTCTGAAATCAGAAAGATATGAATTTAATCCTAGACATGTTAATACTTAGTCATATTCATAACATTGGGCAACTTAGCTAAGCTTACCAAATCTCAATTGCCTCTTGTGCAACTGGGGAAATTATCTTTACCTTGCAGGGCTATGACAAGAATTAAGTGAATTGTGTATGTAAAGCTTTCTATAACATGGTGACGATTATTTTTGTTAAATTTTTAATTTTATATTTTAGTAGGTAATTTACATGGTACAGAATTCAAAATGCAAAAGGGTAAACAGTGAAATCTCTCTCCCATTTTAATCATCTAGCTACCATTTCTCTTCTCCTTTTGTATTTGGTTCTCACAAAATCTCTGTATAGTAGACAGAACAGGATAGAATATTACCATTTTTCAGGAATGGAAACTGAAGCCCAGACAGGTTAAACAATTTACCTAAGGTCTCTCAGATGAAAATGGTAAGATTATAACCCAGGTCCCTCCTAATAACCCAGCTTGTTGTAGTTTACATTTCACAGTAGAAGACATAGTCAGAGATGGACTCTAAGTTGCTGAATCTTGTGCTTTTGAGGCCATGGACTCTTTGAAAAATCTTGTGAAAGCTCTTGATTCCCCCCCTACTCCCTCATGCCATTCAGACTCTCACATATAATTTTATATGGTTTCTCTGCCATTAGAAGCCCAAACCATCCCTATGACTTCTTTATATCCTCCGCAGGGTTTTAGCTCTGTGGGATTTCTCTGGAGAGCAATGGCACATATCCAGTGACCTTCAAACAGAGTCTGATACCAAAAAAGCCCAGGGTTCTGGAGTCAGAATATCCGGATTCCACTCCTGGCCTTGGCGTGTCTTTTTTTTTTTTTTAACTATATTTTATTGATTATGATGTTACAGTTGCCCCATTTTCCCCCTTCTTTCCCCCTTCCCCCTTACCCCCCTTTCCCCTCCCTTTAGTTTTGTCCATAGGTCCTACACATAAGTCCTTCTGCTCCTGCACTTCCTATACTGTTCTAACCTCCCCTTGTCTGTTGTCTGCCTCCCATTTATGCTACTTGTTCTGTGCCCCATTCCCACCCTCTCCCCCTACCACTCCCCTGTTGATATTTCTCCATACCTCATATAACTCCCTTCAACATTTCATACAATAAAGGCTGGGTGGTGATGAACTTCTTGAACTTGACCTTATCTGCAAAGCACTTTCTCTGCCCTTCCATTCTAAATGAAATCTTTGCTG
>PVJI01007990.1:0-74137 GCA_004026765.1 Micronycteris hirsuta
AGCAGAAGCACTAAAAGGCATCAAAATCAACAAGTTTAAAAACTGTTCTGAGCAGTGGGAAAATGTCTCGATAGGTGTATTGCATCACATGGAGAGTATTTTGAAGGTGACTGACATTTAAACATGTAGGAATAAATACATAATTTTTATAAATAAATTCCATTTTTTGGGCCCCCTCTCATATATCACCGGAAAGAGGGCGGCTTGCAGATTATAAACAACGTGTGCAAAGTCACAAAAACAATCACATGACAAAATTAAATGTGTCTGAGGCTGCCATTAATTTCTATATTGAAGGGGCCTTGAGGAGTAATGACCTGGGGAAGAAAATCAGTAACAGAATATTGAAACCTTGTCCCCGTGCTTTATTGAAGGCTCTCTATGGCGGAAATGTGGCAAAAACAGCAAGTCAGTGCAATCAATCCTGTATGTGCATTAGAGTCAGTAGGGGAGATTATAAAAACACCCATGATGATTTCATTGTTAACACTCTTACAACGTGAAGAGTTTTAATTTTTTCAAAATAAAGGGGTTTAAGTTTAAAAATCCTGTACTGAGGCTTCTGGGGGTGATAATGATCTGTGACTTGATGGTGGGGGGGTTAGAGGCATTCATTTGTAGGACTCAGTAAGGTGAATGCTTAAGACTTGTGCATGTCACCATATAGATTAATATATAATGTTTTTTCTTTTTTAGTGGTGGAGCTAAGTTTTTTTCTGAATATGCTTTTATTTTAATTTAACAAAAATTAATTACAATTGACAGTCAGTATTATATTAGTGTCAGATTTACAGAAGAGTGGTTAGACATTCCTATAACTCACAGAGTGATCCGCCATAAATCCAGTGCCCCCTGGCACCGCACGCAGTTATTACATTACTGACTACACTCCCTATGCCGTACTTCACGTCCCTGTGACTACTCTGCAGCTACCAATTTGTACTTCTTGATCCCTTTACTGTTTTCACCCAGCCCTCTCCTTCCCTTCATCTTGCAACCATCAGTTTGTTCTATCCATGAGTTTGTTTCTGTTTTGTTTTTTAAGATTTTTTATTTTTATTTATTTTTAGAGAGAGGGGGAAGGGAGGGAGACAGAGAGGGAGAGAAACAGCAATGTATGGTTGCCTCTCACATGGCCCTCACGGGGACCTGGCCCACAACCCAGGCATGTGCCCTGACTGGGAATCGAACCGGGACCCTCTGGTTCCCAGCCCACGCTCAATCCACTGAGCTACACCAGCCAGGGCTGTTTCTGTTTTTTCAGAAACACTTTTTCATAAATGTTTACAGCTTCTGCCACCTGAGAATACCCATGCCACTACGTCAGACCAGGTGAATGAGATCATCTGGGCAGGGATAGTTTTTGAGGCCCCCAGGTGCTTCTCCCCTGCAGCCTGGATTGAGATCCTTCCGCACCCTGCCTCTTCCTGTGAGTGACCTCAGAAGCCCCTGGGTCTTCCTCATGTACACACAGGGAGGGAGCAAAGAGAAGAGCCATCTGACCTGCAGGGTTGCCTTACTGCTCGATTTTGGAGTGTCAGTATTGTTGGTTCCATCCAGGCAAAAGGGCTTTTCTGCTCATCAGATTTAGATTCATACTTTAAAAGTCATTTGGACATTCAGATTATCTCTTCTTTTCCCTGACACATCTTTTTACTTTATGTAAAATAGACAAGGGGTTAAAAGTCCATCCATTTGCCCTGCAGCTTCTAAAAAAAGAGAAAGCTTTCTATTTCCCTCTGAAATTCTGTGGTGTGTAAATGGTGCCACAACACAGAAACAAGCGCAGGCAGGTCCTGCCCCTCTGTCCCCTCCCACTCAGGGGACCTCCAGGCGCCATCACCTGAACATGTACTGAGCTTTTACCCATCAGGGAAGGAATTCAGCGCATAATAAAATGACTGAGAGTCAGGTCCCGGATCCTCTCATATGGGTAATAGGATTTGCTCTTGAGGGAAGAAGTCAATAATTGGCATCCACATGGCAACTATTTCAAATGACACACGGGGTCATGAGCAAAGCATGTGCTCTTCCCTGTCTCTGGGTGTCGCCTTTCTGCATTGGTGGCGGAGTGGTCAGGGCACACCTGGAGCCTGATGCCTGAGACTGGGATTCTGGCTCCCGACAAGCTTGTGATGCAAAGTGGTCCTTTAGGTGATCACTAAGATTCTGGAAGGAAAGATTCTTCTGAAGTCAGACACAGCACCAGCAAGAGCTGGTGAGCTCAGACGTGGGCTGCGCGGAGTACCTGATGACGGTGGGGTCTCTCTGGCCTGCGGAGGCCAAGTTTCTGGACCAGCCTCCAATAATGACAGTGTTTCACCTTCACGTCACCACTCTTAGGACTGAAATTTCCCTGGAGACTGATGGCTGCCAACATCTATGTTCCCAACATAAAACTACCTTGCCTGCTATGACAAGACATTAGGAGGTAGAGTGCTTGGATGTCATCATGTCATGTTCTTTGTGACCAGCTCCATCCATTCAGGAGCTCCTGGGCTGTTTCCCCGCCTGTGGCCAAGAATAGTCCCCATAAAGCAAGGGAGGGTGGGAGAACAGCCAACCCATAAGGAGATGCCCTTGCCTCAGAAATGCGTTGCCTGCAACAGCAGAGGCCCAGTGTTTAGAATGTGGCTCTTCTTGACCCCACCCCTATTCTCAAGCTCACGACATCTGACCCACAGTGGGGATCATCAGCGGTTCACAAAAGAGCAACCACTGTGTGCGAGGACAGAGAGCTGGGTGTCAAGATTTTCCTTTAGCCTTGCCCCCTCCCCCAGGTCCCTAGTAATCAGGACATCTCAGCATTTACTGGAAGCCCCAGTGACTTAACAGGAAAATAGGACAGAGCGCTGAGTCACAGGCACTTCCCTCCCAGGCTGGGAGCTTGCCTGCATTCAGGCCCAGGCGTTGGCGTTGCTGCTGATGGCAGTGCTGACCGCTCCATTGAGCCCTTTGTCGTTATTTTCTCTTAAATTAGCGAATCAGATGAGGTGCTGTCCCCTGCTGGGACGCGTGGCAGTGTGCAACAAGGACATTCCATTAGCTAAGTGGGAAGGTTCTCGGGTGGGCAGGAAATACCTAAGCTCTTAAAGCCCACAGCACCAGGGGGTGGCACTCAGCCCTGGAGCAGTCCCCCCACCCACCCCAGGCCTCCATCTGGCCTACCCTTCACTGCAGACATCACAGGGGTACCCACAGAGCCAGAGCCCAACCCAGCCCTCCCTCCAGCTGCAATGAGATGTCTGGGCTTAAAAATACACATATTCCCAAGGTTGCCCGATGACCAAAATGTCTTTGCTTCCTTTAGTTACAAGATGTGTGAGGCTAATACATTTCTTTTCCCTAATGGTGAAACTGGGTTGGGAGGAGGAGGGGGTTGAATAGCTGTCTGGCTAAAGAAGGAAGTAAGGAAGGAAGGCCCTGTGGCCGAAAGACTGGGCAGTAAGAGCTGGTTTTGCATCTCAGTCCCCTCCCCCACTTCTGGGTGTGTGAGCTTTGTCCAGCTTTCAGTCTCCTTCAGCCCTATTTCCAAGTCAGCACCGTGGTGGGGACTAATGATCATAGAGTACCCAGAGCACAATTAGTGCTCAAAAATGGTAGCTATGATTGGCGGCAGGCTCCTATCCTACATCAGATATTCAGGCTCTGTCGGCACAGCCCAGTGTGGGCTCACAGCTCCAGGAAAGCGGGTGAATTAGCTGAAATGTGTGAGACGGGTAAACCTCGCTAGAGGGTGAGAAGCTCAGAGGAGTCAGAGGAAAGACAAAGAAGGATCAAAGTTAAGATAAGGAGAGAGAATCAAGGAAAATATAATACTGTAAGATGTTGATTACCTGGAACCCAATGAATCAGAATCTTTCCTTCATTTTGTTGGATGAATTGATATTTAAAAGGCACATACTATATAAAGACCCATGTTAAAGACCATAGTGCCATTCTCCCCAGGGAGAAAGGACAAGAGCCTGACACCCTCGCCTGCTGCCTATATGACCAGCCAACACTGCAGGTCACAGGAGCAGAACAGACAGAGCCAAGCTTTGTCTTAGCAGCAAGATGTTATAAACATGGACACAGGCGGTCAGCGGAGTCGTTCATGGCATAGGCTTAGATGGAAGACAGGCTCGGGTTCCAAGCCAGCTCTGCCGTACTCTAGCTTTGTCACCTTTAGGACAGTTCCATGGGCTCTCTGGTGCTCAGTTTTCTCATCTATAAAATGGACGTAACGCAGGGTTGCTGTGTTAAAGGACTACATACAAACAGCAGTAATTCAGCACAATACCTGACACAAATGTTCAGTCGTATAGTCTTTTCTTTCCAAAAAAGGAGCTGAAATTGAGGTGAGGGGAGGAAGAAGGAACTGGAGTCTTAAAAAGACTTTACTCACGTTTTCCTAACCCTGTCCTCTCAACTGTTCACTTATCGTCTGAAGGTTGTAGAGAGAGATAAAGGGGGGAAGGTACAAGAACAGAGCTTGTGGGGCATGCCCCGTAGTCTGCACCCACTGCCCATGACACAGGAACCCTAAAACGAGAGCTGGGGTCCCACTCACCAGCCCAGAGGGGACAGGCAGGTGCCACATGGCCCTGAGCCCTACTGCCCAGCTTCGCCATCTTCTACTGAATGTCACAGCCCTGAAGATGTTTGTGCTCAAGTGTCTCAGTGAGACATTGCCAGGGGAGTTGATGAGTAACATCAGTGTACACCTGTGTGATTTCCTAATTTGTCCATTTTAGGATCAACCTGATCTTCCATTTCAGCACAATAACCCTTGGGCTCAGGTTTCCTTTACTTTGTGATTCAGTTTTCCCATGCAGTCATAAGACACCACAGCCACAAACAATAATGATAAGGTCTTTAAGGGCTTAAAAAATGGATATGGGGTCAAAAAGGCTTTACAATGGTATTAGTATATGGCCATTTCTTTCAATGACTATGTTGCATTGTTTATGGTGCCTAGAAGCAAGTGTTTTGGAAGTTTCTCGTTCTTAAACACAACCACAAGCCAGTTGTCCCACCCCAGCCTTCCTGTCTCTCTCCTCATCCTAAGTGCATCACCTGCGGAAAACATGTTTACACCTAGGGTGCATGTAGCTTCTCCTTCTTCACAGTTCTGGGAAGTACTTTCCAACATTCTCACTCTGACATTCTCACTCTGAGGGTTGAATAGTGAGCTCAGACGACCCGCCTCCCCTGTTGGGCATTCAGTCAGTTACCACAGGGCTTAGGTCTAAACTCCTCCAGTTAAGCTTCCCAGAGAAGGAAGGGGTGTTGGTCTTTGTTGAGAGGCTTCCATGTCCCAATGTGGCAGGCACGTTACCTTAGGCACATGATGGTAAAATGGAGAAATGGGCTTTAGAAATATGGCAGTTTTCCTGCTCCTGTGCTGATGTGAAGGAACTGTAGGCTCCTATGCTGCTAACACTGCTGGGTAACACCGCAGAGCTGAGTTTGTAATCCATCACCCTCAGGTGATCAGGTGATGCCTTCAGACCTCCTTTCAGAGTGATGTTTTTACATGCAGAAAATGTAATAGGATTGTAAATTAAACACTTGTTTCAAAATATAGCTATCAAAATGTACTAGCATATTATGTCACACCATCTAGTAGCAACAACATCTATGGTAGTCTAGTAGCTACCATAATTTTGAAGAAGGTATGAGTGTAGAAGTGAAAAATTCACTAATGCTTTTTTTTTAATCCTAGGTTCTTCCAAGAATCCCACATTCCATTTCTTTACCATCTATATGAGTTGACAGAAAATAAAAAAAACAAGTTAACAAGCATAAATAAGATATCAATTTGTTTTATATCACATAAAGAAAGCTTGGATGGAGGCAGTCCAGGGCTAGAATGGTAGCTCCACAGCCATCATCAAAGTTCCCAATTCCTTTTGTCTCACAGTTCTACTATTTTTAGCCCATTCTAGTCAGTAGGCTCACATTCTAGGCAGCACAAATCAGGAAAGAAGTTTGAGGGTATGTCTGTGCCCCCATGAAGAATGTTCCTGAAAATCCCACACAAATCCACATAAGTTTCATTGGCCAGAACTTCAACACATGACCATACTTAGCTGCAAGGGAGTCTTGAAAAGATACAGTAGTCTTCTGTTCAAAGCAGGAAAGAGAGTCAAGTCAGGACTGAGTGGATATTGGGAGACAACTAGCCACATCTGCTGCACAATTCCATTTGTCCTCTGAAAAATCTTTTAGGAATGTTTATATAGTTTATAATCTAATGTTTAAATATGGCCCTTCTGTATTAGTCAGTTTTGGGATACAAATAACAGAAACCAACTCTGACTGACTGCGTCAGAACAGAAATTTTTTGGAAGGCCATTGAGAAGCTCACAGAATGGCCAGGAAGGGTAGAGAACCAGGCTCAGACAATGGCAGGAGCCAAGAGAATCCTTCCTTAGACGGCTGTCTAGACCCATCAGCAAACTCAAAATGTCAGCACCCAGACTTAAAGAAAACACAGTCTCAGAGGGACTGGTTCAAACTGCACAGCTTCAGTTTCCAGTCCACCAATGAGCATATTTCATGTTGGCCTGATTATTCTTCAAAGGTTTCAGAGAGCATTGTTTTTTCTGCAAGCTGCAATCCTTAGGACACCACCTGCTGTCAGTAAATAATAATTACCAGTGCATGACTTTGACAAAGGTATCAGTCTCAGCATTCTCATTCAGAAAAGGTCCCTAGGCACACTAAGGTGTATCAGAGAGAAGAATCTGGGCCCATGTGAAGGTGGGTATAGTTTGGCCAGTGTGGCCTTTCCAGGCTGATTTCAGAAAATGTAGGCATAAGGCTCTAGAGAGCCCTAGCTGCTATGAATTCTCTGCAGCATTTCAGTTGACCAGACTTCCCAGTTCCCGTTCTCAGATCACAGTTGACTAGATCTCTGGGTCCTCCCCAAAGGAATGCGAAGCCCAACCTGACTAGCAGACTAGGTCCTCCACAAACCTGGAGAACTTGATCTCCAGTAGAGAGAGTAGGTCCTCATATCTACAAAAAATAAAGCCAGAAAAGTTGGTTTTGTTTACTGTGGATACAGCTGCCTACTCCAAGAGCTGTTGACATTAGGTCTTGCCTTGAAGACAGTTAGTGAATACACTTTATAGTGTAAAAATTGGTTTAAAAAATTAATGGCAACACTGAATGCTGGTGAGGATGCAAAGAAATTAAATGTCTCGTGCATTGCGGGTGGAAACGCAAACTAGCGCAGCCACTCTGGAAAAGAGCTTGGCAGTTTCTTTTAAAACGCTAAACACACCTGACATATCACCCACAATTGTACTTTTGGGTATTTATCCCAGAGAAATGAAACTTTATGTCCACACAAAAATGTGCTTGTGATTGTTCATAACACCTTTATTTGTAATATCCCCAACCTGGAAACAACCAAAATAACCTACAATACCTTAGAGTGCTACTCAGAAATAAAAGGCAGTGAACAATTGATACAACAGCTTGTATAGACCTTAAGGGCATTTTGCTGAGTGAACAAGCCAATCTCAGAAGATATATTAACATTCTGGAAATGACAGATACCAGAATGAGGGACGACTTAATGGCTGGCAGTGGTTGGGGGGGGGGGGGTGATGAGAAAGGGAGCAGGTGTAACTACAGTGGGCTAGCCCTGGAAGGAAGAATGCTCTCTTGGTTGCAGAGGTGTTACATCAATCCACAAATGTGATAAAATGACATAGAACTATAGGCACACATTGCACCAACATCAGTTTCCTATTTTAGATGTCAAAATGCAGTTACGTAAGATCTAACCTTTTCTAACCAGTGAGGGAAACTGGGTGAAGGGTGCATGGGATCTCTTTGTACTGTCTTTGCAACTTTCTGTGAATCTAGAATTATTTCAAAATTAAATGACTAATACCTTTTTTGAAGGGTATTTTTTACATACATTATCTCATTTATTCTAATAATCATGGGAGCAAAAGCAGCAGTAAGTAGTGTACCCATTTTTCAAACGGAGAACCTATTGCATGGAAAGGTGGTCATATCCCAAAGTGACCCAGAAAATGGAAGATTAGAAATCAGAGCCAGTCTTCTATCCTCATTTCTTCAAGATGTTCTCCAGACAACAAAGCCAAGAAATGTTCTCAAATAGCAGCACAGAAGGTGTGTGTGCGTGTGGCCCCGAGGCAACCCCCCCCAACCCCGTCTGGGCGGTGCTGTCGCAGCCCCTTGCCAAACTGTCTAAGACCTAAGCCTCTATCACTTGTGATAAGGAAAACCAGTTGCATTCAGTCATTTTAAAAATTATCTTACTGAAAATGATTTTTGCGTCACATGCCTTACACCCCACGACTTTATAAACTTTCATTTGACATTTGTGTTTCCTTCCAAGGCTACGTTAGGTAGGTCTTCTCTCTCCCCCGCCCCACACAGCATGTGACTGCACTGGCCTCCTTCCTCCAGGAGTCTAACTGCATTGCCCGCCCCACTCTCCTGCATAAGAGTGCAGAGAAATTCAATTCTGCCTAGGCTCTGGCTCCAAACTCATACCCCACCCGTATTCATCTACTTGGCATGCCATACCGGGATACCATCAACTGGACAGCTTAAACAACAGAATTTATTTTCTCAGTTCTCAAGGCTGGGAAGTCCAAGGTCGTGTTGTCAGTTGATTTGCTTTCCGGTTAAGGGCTCTCGTCCTGGGCATCTTCTTGCTATGTCCTCAAGTGGCAGAGTGAGGAAGAGAGAGACACTGAGTGGGTAGAGGAGGGACTGCTTCCTGTTCTTGTATCTGATTCGGGCCCACTCTTATGACCTCATTTAACCTTAATTAGTTCCTAAAGGCCCTGTCTTCGGATACATTCACATTGGGGGTTATGGCTTCAAGATATGGATTTGGGGAAGATACAGTTCACAGGGCACACCCATTGCAGTCTTAGCCAACAGAGGGCCCTTAAGGCATCAGGCGCTCACCCACCTGCCTCCCCACCCTTTGAAGGCATTGGAAGTTGTTAATTTTTTCTGTTTTTCTTGTTAGATATTTACTGCAGAGCTAACTCTGAAATACTGATCTTTTTCTTTACTCTTTTTTTAATTTTAATATCTTTTATTGATTATGCTATTACTGTTGTCCCATTTCCCCTACTTTATTCCCTTCTGACCCACACCCTGCCCCATTCCCCACCCTTTAGCTTTTGTCCATGGGTCATACACATAAGTTCTTTGGCTTCTCCATTTCCTATACTATTCTTAACCTCCCCCTTGTCACTGTGTTGTGACTCTGCCTGTGGGGGTGGGGCCTGAGATAGAACAATGGCGCTTGTTCCATTCTCTTCCGGCTCCCATCACCTCACGCAACACACGCAACACCCACAAGCAAATTGGGCCCCTTCACACCAGTTCCCAGGTGGGTGGGCCTGTGCAGTTCTAAGTCCTGTGGGTCTTGCCAATGAACTCTGCCGTGATGCTGGGAGTTCCTCCCACCGCTGCCTCAACCCCCACAGGTGTTTTCAGTCAGTGATTTGAGGCTTTATTTCCCTGCATTGGTGGGCTCCATGGTCTCCTCCATTCCCCAGCTTTTCCTCCCGGTCTATCTGCATGCATATGAGGGACCACCCAGTCCACCAGTCTTGGCCCCGGTGAGTCCAGGCCTGCCAGCCAGGTCTGCCAGCCACGGGCTTCTCTGGGTGCACCAACTGCGGGTTTCACCAAATGCGCAGGCCGAAGGCCTCTCTGGGCAGCTGCAGCGTTGCCCCCATTGCTCCACAAACCACCAGCTCGCCAAGCACTCTCTGCCTGGCTCCGCCCCGCTTACCAGTCTGGATGAATGTGTCTTCTTTAACTCCTTGGTTGTTAGACTTCCACTCAGTTCAATTTTCTGTCAGTTCTGGCTGTTTTTGTTTTTTAAATTGCTGTTTTTCTTCTTTTGGTTGTGAGAGGAGGCACGGTGTGTCTACTTACGCCTCCATCTTGGCCAGAAGTCTTTTTCTTTTCTCTTAAATAAGGTCTGATGTTACCTTTGGGTTCCATAAGAGCTGGCCATCTCATTTCTCTGAACATTTCTGTATTCTGAACTAGACAAAATGTATGTCTCTGTGTGTTTATTTGAAAGAACTATTCTGAAAATACCCTTGCTGGGCTGAATTCATCATTAACCTAATTAGATTCTTTATCCAAGGTTTACGATTAGCACCATTACCAAGTCTTGATAACTAACTGCTGTGCTTCTAAATTAACTTTCACTTGAAGGAACATAAAATTGTTATCCTCTAAAATGTTCGTTGTTTGGGCAGATGATCATTCACCATATTTCCATCAATAATGCCGAACTGGCCTAGAGGGCAAGAGACATTTACAGTTGTGTGAAAGGGTCAGTGGAGGAGGCTCTCCTGATATCTTAGGTACACGCACAGTACCTAGACACCATCTTTCTTCCATATGCATAGCAGGATCCCCCCAAACAATGCTTTCTTCACTTATCCCAATTGTTAAGGTAAAAGGTAGATCTGCCCATCTGTTTTTTGTTAAATGCAATATTCTTGTATTTGTAAGGAGTAAGCCAAACTTTAATTTCTATATAACCTTCCAGCAGTGGCACTGGTGCTGAATGACCTGGAAGTTCCTATTCTTTATGATCTGATTTGGTGATTATATTTTTGCAGCTGTCTCTGTCAAAATTGAGCTTAGATTTTCTCTGTTGCTTCTAGAGTGTGTCAAGGCTATCCAAGTTGAAGAGCCAGGGTGTCATTCACAACTGGATCACACTGAGGATGTCTATGTGACCCCTTCTGTAAGATGCACAATTAATGCCAAGAATAGAGCTTTAGAAGAATAGATTGTTAAAGGGACAAAGTTTGTGGTTGAAAGCATGATGAGGGAAATCTAAATATGCAACTGAGTAATTCTTAAAGGGATCCTTCTCAAGATTAGAAGGATCTAATCTTTTTCTTTAGGAAGTTTCCGATCTTTTTTGTAAAGTAGAAGTATGTTTCCACTTGAGGACACATTGAATTGCATTGTCCCCTTATTCCTCAGTCTCATGCCTAAGCCCCACTGATCTCTTCAGCCTGGCTGCCCATCACACTGTGGAATGTACAAGACAAAGGCATTCATGAGGTTTGGACAGGACACTGCAAGGAGACGGGATAACAGTGAGCCAGAGAACTCCATGGCGGGGTGATGGCAAATGATCAGGCTCTAAATCCGGCACAATTAAAGGAGGTGAAACATGAAAAAGAAAACCATGTGGGCTGGAGCAGGGAGGGATAGTTGCTGTAAATATTAATCCAATGAACTCTCCTTCTAACAACAACAAAAAAATGCTCTTGCTGAGTGTTTAATCCTGCAGTAGTAGAGAGAGAGGCTGTTTCAGCCATTTGCATATTGCTTTGCCCCAGTCTTCTCAACAATTCAAAGTCTATCTTAATGAGATGACAGGCAGGGGGTAGGAAATAGGTTGAGGGTCATGAAACCAATATATTTTTTCTATGTAAATCTAAATTATCCTACATAGAAATGGATCTAGGACTTTGCTCCCGTTACTGCTAAACAAACTGAGACTGAGCCTCCATTTCAATTACTTGATCAAGCGTAACACTGCACTTTGAGCGTGGTGAGCATTTTGAGGGCATCTCATCTTTCTGGCCCCATGTTGGAAGCCAGAGATGCTCCTAGGCTAAGGTGGGAGGGTAGAAACATCCCGCCTTGACGAACAATGAAGAGCCTTGAATCTAGGCTTTGCTTCTCATCTTCCCTGTTTGAGCCTGTGAGTTCAAAGTGCCCCCTTCTCAAATACTGTGATGGATTTGGGAGTTCAGCCTTGCTGGGCTCCTTGGAACTCCACTTTAACATACAAACAGTGTTATACGTTAGAACACATTGACCCTAACACGGGTTAGGTGGAGGGTTGGGGAGGAGTGGGGCAACAAGGGAAGATGCGTTGTGAAGAGTCAAAAGAGCCTTGTTTTCATTTGACTTCACAATGTAAGACTGAAATGGCCAACTTAAATATCATAGTGAGCAAGCAGGCGATAGACATTAGGGAAGTTGGCAAGAAAGAGAACTGAAGCAGACGAGAGAGTCCATGCCCTCTCTGGTAGGTGCCAGCTACTAAGCTGCACATTTAGCCATGCAGCTACTGAAGCCCAATATTGCCAGATCTGATTTTCCAAGAGAAAGCAGAATTCTGGATACTTTAACAAAGTCTCTAATTTTTAGTCCAGCAATTTTAAAGTTTATTCTTATAGAGATCATTTACCTATGTGGTAGGCAGAATAATGACCCCCTCAAAGATGTCCACATTCTAACCCCCAAAACCTTTGAGTATATCAGGTTACATGCAATGGGAAATTAAGGTGGCAGATGGAATTAAGGTTGCTAATACTCCTTAAAATAGGGAGATTATCCCGGACCATCCAGTGGGATCTGTGTAATCACAAGGGTCTTAAGAAGTGGGAGATGGAGCAGGAAGAGAACACCAGAGAATTGTCAGTCGGCCTGGGCAAGATCTGGCTTGAAGTTGCTGGCTATGAAGATGAAGGAAGAGGCTATGAGCCAGGGAACATGGGCAGCTCCGTGCAGCTGGGAAAGGTGAGGAAACAGAGTGTCCTCCAGCATCTCCACGAGGATCACAGCCCGGCTGACACCGTGTTCATAGTGCAGTGAGGTCCCTTTGGACTTCTGACTTCCCGAATTATAAGATAATACATTTATGAGGTTTTTAAGCCACTTAGTGTACACTAATTTGTCATAGGAGATGAATACAGCATGCAGTAAAATTTGTCCATGTTAAGCGATGAGATCTGACAAAGGTGTGCAGTTGTGTAACTGCCACCGCAGTCAAGACACAGAGCCGTTCTGTCACTAGAAAGTTCCCCAGTGCCCCTTTGCAGTCAATTCCTAACACTGTCCTGGCCCATGGTAAGCAATAATATGCTTTCTGTCTTTTCTACAATTTCATATAAATCATACGGTATGTAATTTTTGTGTCTGGACCCTGATTTGACAAAATGCCTATGACATTCATCCATGTTGTTGGGCATGTCAGTGGTTCATCCCTTTCAGTTGCTGAGCAGTTTTCCTCTGTGTGGATGGACCAGTTTGTTGATCCATTCACTGGTTGATGGACCTTTTTGGTTGTTTACAGTCTGGGCTATTATGAATAATGCTGCTATGTGCATTTGGGTACAAGTCACCGGGTGAACGGAGTTTTCATTTCTCTGTAAATACCTAGGAGGGGGATGGCTATGTTGTTTGGTAACAGCGTGTGTATATGTTGATAAGAAACTGCTAAACTGTTTTCTTAAGTGGCTTTATCACAATCCTAATTTTTCCCCAAAGTCTTCAAAACACTATATGGACTAAACAGAAGGTATGTGTAGGCCAAGTGACAAACTTGGCTCAGGAGCTATTGGGTTTAAGACAGAGAGCTGAGCTGACCTGGAGGGGAGAGGGGTTCATCAGCCTGTGTCGATGGAGAGGTGGTGCCTCTCTGGGAGCCTGAATGGGAAGGAGATTTCACAATTAGAAAGGGAGGTGGGCCTCCTGGTCACCAGGCACCTGTGGGACAACTGTGCCCTTAAACCAAAGGGACTGGAGCTGGGCCCCCAGGGGCAGAGTCCCAGCGACCAGAGAGCAGGAGATTAGTTTTGGTCACAGGTTGGAACTGAGCCCAGAAGGGCAGGGACTGAGTATGGCCCGCCAAGTAACGGAAGAAAGGGCCACTCCAGGGACCTGCTGAGGGGATGGTGGGACGCAAAATGTGTTATTGGCAGCTGCCCTCATTTCGCATGAGGATCACCCTTGGTGGCTTATGAAGGCTTTCAGGAGCATCACCTCACGACAGAGTTGGAAGTCAAATTACATGACAACCTGTTGTGCGCAAGGGCTGGCCGGGCACAGGGGCTGCACAGAGTGAATGAGCAGCAGGGCCAGCGCCTCCCGTGACCACCTTCCCTGCTGTGTGCGGTGGGCCCCCAAGCATGCCCGGGGCCAGTGGTGACGTTTCGTTCTTGCAGTGGACAGAGGGAGGAGTACCGTGAGCGAGAGAAGGGAAGGAAAGGCTGTGGAAGGGGCATTTTCTCCTTTCCCAGCCAACAGTGGTACTAGTGGGACCGAGTGGCAGGAGCCATTAGCCCGGGGCTTTGCTGAGATGTCCTTTCACGCCCTTCTTGTGTTCGATGCACACCTCTGCCTTATTTTGGGACCAGAACTTTTAGAATTTTCTTTATAGCTTCAGTGAAAAATAAGCTCTAAGCAATTTCTGAACTCTTTGAAGCCAGAGAGCAAGTCTTAGCCATTTTTATGACCTCGATGGTACCAGACACAATGCCCGACCCAGACCAGCCCACGATGAGTGTTTTGTTGAATTCAGTCAGCGAGCCATGTGATAAATGACCTGTCTAGGAAGGCGAGACTCTTCCAAACGTCTGATCCCAGTTCTAATTAGTTTTATTAAATAAGCTTGTGCTGTGAGGCTATTTTTTCCTTTGTGAATCAACATATTTGGGAATGAGTTCCTATCCTGATGATGATGTGGCTGATGGAGACTGAAGGGGAGGAGCTTTTGTCCCATCCTCTTTCTCTCGGCTCAAGCCTCTGGAGGAGATATTACTTAGAATAGCAGAGTTATAAGTAGCTCTTCTATTGCCCGAGATTTCGCCTTTGCTAAACTACTGCTAGACTATTATAAATAAAAGTGGTTCTCAAACTTCTGGGTTGTTTTTCTTTTTCTCTCTTTTTCTCCCTCCTTTTATTCCCCCTGGTCTGGACCTCACACTTTGATTCTCACGCGTGGTTATCACTGGCCTTTGCCGGCTGCTGGAGGGAGCCAGTCGGTTGCATTTATTTGTAAAGTGTCAGGCGTTCATCAGGCACTGCGCCATCAGGGAGACGTTCCCTGCTATTAAGAATCAGTTCCAGCCACATCAGATCCACCTGGGCGTTTCTCACAGAAAAGCCTGTTGACGTAATGGTGTGAAGAGCACCGACGCCTGATTGAAGAGCGACGGGGTGGAAGCTGGACCACAGTGACCTGAGAGTGGGTGGCCCTCAGCTATGGAAGCGCACGATGGAGAGGCTTCGGAGAATGAGGAAGTTGACTGCCGTGCTGAGGGGCGTTATCTCATGCTGCACTTGAGGAGGACCCCGCAACATAGCAGGGAGGATAGAAAACTCCAGGAGTGAGTTTCCAGAAGCTAGAAAGTTAAGGCATGAATATTATCAGTTCACCCTCCGGATTTGTGTGATTCTGTGTTTGAGGTAGAGGTCACTCTCCCAAGGGGAATGGGGGGCACTGAGAGGTGGGAACAGGGGAGAGACTACCCCCCCCCCACACCTCCTGGAAAAAGATTTGCTGTCGTTCTCTTTACTAACACTCAATGAGTGTGTATTACGTACCGTACACTGTTCTCAGAAGTAATCCTGTAGTGGACAGAGGGTGGAGTACCGTGAGCGAGAGAAGGGAAAGAAAGGCTGAGGAAGGGGCGATTCCCCATTCTGAGCCAAAGGTGGCACTAGTGGGACCGAGTAGGAGGAGTGTGTCCCATGAAGAGATGCTGTTATCTACATTTCACAGGCAAGGACGCTGAGACTCAGAGAAGTCAAGCGACTTGCCCAAGGCCACCCAGCCAGTAAAGCGGAGGAGGGACTCAGAACCATACAGCACGCCCCCAGACACCACACTTAGTGGCTTCACCATAGTGTTTCCCATTCTACTGGTGTGACACCCCAGAAGCCACTTGTACCCACTCTGGCTCATGCCCAGCTTTCCACCAAAGACTCCAAATTCAAGGGCGATGCCTTTCCTCCTCCTCCTCATTCTGCCCCTTCTTCTCCTCCTCCTTTTCCAGGGTGAATTGTCCAAATAGCCTAGCCAGGAAAGCAGGGAAATTTCTAGAACCCACATCTGTATAAACTGTGGCTGACAAACTCTACTGATGCCTGCTCTTCCCAGCCCCATCCCCTACATCCACCGGGCTGAGGACCTCCATCCTGTAAGAGAAGGCAGTTCATCTGCCCAGTGCTCTCCCCTCCCCACCTAACACTGCAGTGCCCTGTGTTGCTTAGAGCCCGAGGATCTCCTCTGGACAGACAAGGTTTGCTCCCAGCTCTTGAGTTCCTTCCCTCCCCCTCCCTCTCTCCTTCCCTCCTTCCTTCCTTCATTTGTTCTTTCCTTCCTTCCTTCCTTCATCTGGACAAGTAGAAATGGCTAGAAAGGTAGTGAAATGAACAAAGACCAACTGCTCCTTCCAGGCCGTCAGCCCAGTCCAAGAGTCAGCTCTTGACCTCTTGTTTCCATTTAGACTTGAAGTGCAAGTCCTCCAAGAGCCATGGCAGCTGACCCTCACTCCTTTAATACCTTTTCCTACCTTCACCCTCACCTGCATAGAAGTCCCTTCGTTTTCAGTTCTGAGCCTCCAAGTTCCAGGCTTAGGCATAGTCAGCCTCATCCTGTTCAGAGAGGACAAGACGGTGCCCAGCAGAGGAGAGGGGCTTGTATCAAGTAGTGGGGCATGTGGACAGCATCCACATCCATGGGAGTCAGCTGGCAGGAGACAAGGCCCTCACTCCTCTTCAAAGCCGTGCTATGGCTGGGGGCCTTGACTAAAAACTTAAAGTGAGAGAGGGGACAAGGTGTGGAGTGAGGGGAGGGTGGGTTGAAGCGGCGTTCTTCTAAAGTACGTAGGGGAGTCATTCTGGAGAAAAGCACATGATGCTTGTCAAAACGTGTGAGCACATGCACTCGGACCTAGCATACTCCAGCCCTGGTATATACACAGAGAAATTCCTAGGTCGACTCACAGGGGCCATATCTGAAGATGTTCTCAGCAGTGTTGTTTGTGAAAAGAGACGGTTGGAGCCATGTGCCCCTCACTAGGGGAATGGGTATGCAGAGGACGGAGGACTATTTTGTATCTATTAGAAACAGCAATGGTAACACAACAGACCATAACAACAGTGCTGAGTGAAAAGAGTAAGAAAAAGGACTCTCACATGTTGCCAGTATGAAAGTGAAATGACACACTACTTATTTTACAAGGATTTCATTCAAATTCGAATCTACGGTTCAAACATATGGTCAGTGAGGAAACGTCGATAAAAGGGGGAAATAGAGCCCTGGCTGGTGTAGCTCAATGGATTGAGCGCGGGCTGTGAGCCAAAGGGTCGCCGGTTCAATTCCCAGTCAGGGCACATGCCAGGGTTGCAGGGCAGGTCCCCAGTGGGGGACATGTAGGAGGCAACCACGCATTGATGTTTCTCTCCCTCTCTTTCTCCTTTCCCGTCTCCTCTCTCTGAAAATAAATAAATAAAATCTTTTTAAAAAAAGGGGTCGGAAATAAAGATGTTCATCATTTGCATGATGCTATTGATAGTGTGGTTGATGGGGAGGAAAATTAACTCAGCCCTCTGTGTGTACAGTTGAAAAAGAAAAGAAATGCCAAGGGTTTCATTGTAGTTCATTTTATTTATCTATTTACTAAATATTTTCTGAGCACAAGGTATATGAGGAGCAGAGAAAGTAGCACAGAGTCTTGGGCTAAGACTCAGGGGCCATCTTACTCACATCCCCACATCCTTGGGCTGTCCACGCCTCTTAGTCCCGGACACACATGCACTAGAAAATGATAGCGCCCCTGCTTCCAACTTAGCATCAGCTGTCCTATGGCAAGTACCTCGTAGAGGCTGAGGAGTGGGCTAGCAGCTCTCTGAGTGAAATTTCCGCCCAGTGCAGGGGTCTGCAGGTATGTTAGCACCAGGGAACATAGTACAGTCAGTCATTGCCAAGGTTCCCGAACATCTGCGTTCAGTTCAAGTGTATTTCTTCTGGTCCTCAAACACGCAGGTGTTAATGTATTGGCACTGCTGCATCTCAGAGCTGATGTTCTTTTTGTTTGTTTGTTTTTGTTTTTTTGGTGTGTTTGTTTTTTGGACTTGAGAAGTTTGTTATTGAAATAATTTTTATGTCAAAACAGTGAAACTGGATTTATTCACAACATGGAGGGACAAGCTCTATTAGGAAGACTGCTATATATATAATTATTTTAAGAAAATGCTGTTTTATTTCTTTAAAATGTTCATTGTTATAAGGCAGGATGGGAATGGGCATATTAGTTTGATTTGTGTGAATGTGACATGTTATTCAATAAATACTTAAATTTAATTGAGCCAGTTATTTAGAAGGAACCAGTATGTGTTTCTAGACTGGCCTAGCCAGAGTAATTTAATATTTGCCATTTTGCCTTCCCCAAAATTAAGTGTGTGTATGAAAAATTCACACTGAGTAATATGGTTCATATTGTATCAGTCTATGCATGTTTCTGAAGAAAAGTATGATTCAAATTCTAAAGCACAATTCCAAATAACATATGCATTTTATCACACTCAGTACAGCATATTCAAGGTTTGCCTTCAGTGGCCTTATCTGAAAGAGACAGCAAATTGTTAAAGGAAAAGTTCTGGGGGTGGGATTAATCAAAAAGAATCAAATGCTTTGTGCGTGTGGTACTATGATTTCCAAGTTGGAGGGATCCGAAGAAATGAAGCTATGTTCTGATATATTGTCCATCTTCCTCAGTAAAGCAGCGGCCTGAGCAGCAAATAACCTGATCCAGGCTCCCGTTTTCATTGGTTGGCCCCAGCATCACTGCCTGCATCCTAGAAAACGCACGTCCTGTCACGCTGGAAGAGCATTATAAATCATAGTTTCATTTTAGGGAAAGATTATTGATTTGCCGACTTTTTCTCCTCTCCCTCTGATGCAGGCTTTAGTGGGAAATGGAAGCTTCCCTGCTGCAGTTTATTATAGCCAATGAGAAGGGCGGCCTGTGCTTACCTGACTTGTAATGACAGGTGATGGGGTGAGTGGTTTCTCCTGCAGTGACTGTCACCAGGAGGTAAAAGCTGGAGCAACTCCATGCGCTGGCCAGACTTCATCAGCATTACTTAGCACATTTCTTAAGACTGGGCTGTTTCAGCAGTGTAGATGGAAGAACTAATGTAGGTAAACGGCAGTGCAGTCGTGTATCGTTCTGTTTCTAAAGCCAGCTAACCTTCAGTTTTCCTGTGGTTATTGACTTGGCCTTTCAGGATCAAAGCACCTAAGTATGATTTGATGTAAGTGGTATTTTTCCATTTAAAGGTTCAGAAAAAAAAAACAACAAAGAAATTTATCCACAGAGAAGAAGGCAAAAGGAAAAAAAGTAAATAAAATGGTGATGAGGTGTTTTGTGATGTCTTAAAAGACACAAAGTTGAGGAATAAATGCTTTAGTGAAATGCAGAGATGCCCTAATATGTCTTGGTAAGGTAAACCAGACTTCATTAGATTTTCTTCCTGGTACGTTATGGATTTTTCCAAGACATGATAAACAATGTGGTCAAGAGAAACGCAGCCAAGCTTTCTGTACCATAGCGCTGAGACAAAACATATCTAATTTAGGACACTTGTAATATGATGCTAAATATACTTATGGATGGAAAGATTCAAATTATAAAGAAAAAATAATATAAATACATTCAGTATAAAAATCTCAGTACAAACAGTACTGCGATGTGACTGCGCTGTGGCAGGAAACCAGGGCACAGAATCTTCTCGTGCTCGTCTTGTGAATTCTCCTGTCAAACATCCCAGCCGTCGATTTCACACGGCACTCGCTGAGTGCCAGAGATGAGCTCACTTGAAACGTATATAAACACAATAAAACATCCTTCGGCCCATTTGCAGATCCGGAGGAAACAGCGTGATTTTACAAACCCACACTGGCTTCTTTTCTCTTTGGTTCACAGGTACATTTAGTGTATGTCATTACTTGCCTACAGAGGAGCATGGCTCCTCTTGCATCTAAACTTATTAAAGTGGAGAAGAAATAGCTGGTAATATGAGCTGTCTTCCCACCCCTTTCTATATGAAATTAAAGGCTTGTATATTTTAGAAGACAAAATGATCTTAAGGTGGAAACTACATGCTGCGTAGCTTATTGGTGAAACCTATGTTTTCTTACAAAGAAACAAATCCCTCATCTGAGCCATTCTTCTGGGACGCCATTCTATCACTTCTTGTTTATGTTAATGGCAGATGCGGCACTCACCAGGTCAGCAGCAGGCAGAAAACTGTCATTGCTCCTTCATTATCAAACAAAGCAGGCTCTGTTGCCCAGTGGGTAGCACACTAAGTGATTTCTGAGCTTCAGAATACATTTTATCTTTTTCCATTAATTTGTAAAAATCAGTCATATTTGCCTATAGTTCCCAAAAATCAGTACCTCTAAGACATTACAACAGTAACTAGCAGTTCTCTGTCCCGCCCTTCCCCATCCTCCATTTCTTTTCAGGGACACTACTTTCAACTCTTAGAGTTGTTTTCTCTGTATTTGCCTTTTTTCCTAAATTATGTAGATAAACTGTTTCCCCTCAATGTATCTATGCTACAAATTATTCATTGAGTAGCATGAAAATTGAGAACTAGTATTCTTACACCTCCACCCCACCCCCAAATTCTCCTTTTCCCATATCTCAATACGGTCAACTCAGAATGTTTGGTTAAAACATCAACCAGAATTGACATCTTTCTGATTCCTGCTGAGCCACGTGGTGTTTGTGAGTATGATTTCTTTCTTTCTTATGTAACTTTTGCCTTTCCTAGAGCTAATAATTATGTTGTATTTTCATCTGCCTGGCTTTCTATATGTGTTTTCCAAATTCTTTCCACATCTACAGCCTTTTGATACAGTTTTCAACATAATAAAATGTATTAGATGACCTGTCATTTCAACTACTTTTCACTGAAGATATTCCTGCTAGAGTCTATGGTCATCGTATATCTCATGGGTCTGCTGAATGCCTGTGCTTTCTTTCACTGCTCCCCTGAGTTGATTCCCTATATCTGGGGCCCATAGACCTTTTGACTTATGCTCCCCCTTTTCCATGCTTAATAGACCATATAGTAAATGGTCTGATAGTAAATGGTCTGGTAGTTTGATAGTAAAGCTGGGTATAGAATTCCAGGTTGAAAATCATTTTGCCTCAAAATGTTGGAAGATACTGACCCACAGTCATTTAGCATTCAGTGTTGCTGATGAATCTGATGCCTTTCTGACTCCCTTTGCTCTACATACGACCTGTATTTTCTGTGAGTTTGTGTCCTCTCTTTATCCCTGGTGCCGTGGTCACAACATGCCTTCATGTGACCACCTTTAAGAAGCACTGGCCTTGTGGCTTCAAGCTGGACAGACTTAGTTTTGTCGATGAAGAAACAAAAAGCTTTGAGGTCATGCAGATGGTAGGTGCAGAGTTGGAATTTAAACCCAGGTACGATTGCCTTGAAGCCGCACTCTGCACAGACCACCTGTGTTACCTTGGAACATTTTGTTTCTTCATCAGGAAAATGAAGATGGTGTCATCTACACATTGGGTTGGTACTAGAATTAAATAAAATGACCCATGTGAAGTGCTTGGTGTAGAGTGAGGCGCTCTAGCAAGCGCTCCATAAATGGCAGCAAAGTCATTGTTTAGGTGTAATATGTTTGTACTTTAGAAATGCACTGAATTGAGAAAATGCACGTTTTCTAGGACCATAATTATTCTATCCACCAACTGCAAACCTCCAGTGAAGGTTTCCACAAGGACTCTCCCCAGTCAGTTCTGCAGTCAACAAATAGTTACTGAAGGGACTTTGTTACCTCAGGTAGCTGAGACTCCCCTCTGAGGCTTTGTCTGCTGAGTCCAAGACAAGGACTAGGTGCAGAGAGACAGTCCCGCATGAACACATTGTGGGCTCCTGTAATGCTTTTGACTGTGAAGAGTGAGTTTTTAAAAGATGACTTTTTAAAATTTTCATTATATTTATTGGGATAGCATGTTAATGAGATTATACAAGTTTCAAGTGCACAATTCTATAATACATCATCTGTATATTGTTTTTTGTGTTCACCACCCAGAGTCAAGTCTTCTTTCCCCACCATATATTTGACCCCTTTACCCTCTTCTACCTCCCCCATACTTCCCTCTTCCCCTCTGGAAATCACCATACTGTTGTCCATGTGTATGAGTTGTTTGCTTGTTTGCCTTGTTTGTTGCTTTCTACTTTATATGAGTGAAATCATATGGTTCTTGATTAAAACTGTTTTAAATTTGTAGTAAGAGGCACAGCAGGGTTCCAGATTTATTTGTCCTTGTTTCCTGCTCCACACATTCCTCCATGTTCGATGAGCTGCTATTGACTAGCGCTAAAGCCTCCCACCTGGTCTCTCTGGTTCTTCTTTGTGCCCTCCAGTCTGGTCTCAGTAAGACAACTGGAGTGATCCCAAAAGTATATGTGCATCCTGCCAGTTCCCCTCTTGGTCTGCAGTCCTCCCATCACACTAGGAAGTACAGTCTGAGTCCTTGCCTGTTCTCCCTGGCCCTGCCTGATCGGGTCCCTGCCTTCCTCACACCCTGTTGCTCTCTCACTCATGGTACTCTAGCCACACTGGCCTTGCTCTGCTGTGCACATACCGAGCATGTTTCCCTCTCAGTGTGTTTGTACGTCGGTCCCCCTCTTCTGGAATGTTCTTCCCTCAGATAGGCACTGACTTTTCACCACATTCAGATCTCCCTCACCACTTGACCTGAAGTAGCAAATCCGTCCTAGCTCACGACCTCCGTCCCCTTACACTGATTTATAACATGCATTAATCCTGGCATCTCCAGGTAAACAAAACTCCATGAGGGCCGGAGCTCTGTATGCGCTGCTGTGTCCCTCCGGGCCCAGAACAGACTGGTGTGGTGGGCTCTCCTGAAATATTTGTGGAGTGAATGCTGCACAAAGTATTTGTAGATAGGGGACTTACCCACATGTAGAATATCTTACATGTTTGACAAATACTTATGCATAAAACATAGTGCCAAGGTGAAAGATAATGAGACCTAGTCCCTGCTTTCAAAGAATCAAGATCTAGCAGAGCACTGTCCAATAGAAATATAATATGAGACATGTATGTAATCTTAAGTTTACCAGTAGCTACATTGAAGAGTTAAAAAAGCCCAATTAATTTTAATAACTTATTATTTAGCCTAATAAACACCCCAAAATATTATTTCAACATGTAACTGATAATTAAAAATGAGATATTTTACATTCTTTTTTGGTACAGAGTCTTCAACCCTGGTATGTAGTTTACATCTACTGAAATCTGAATTAGATCTAAGTTTTCATTGGTAATGCTTGCTTTTACATTTATATTTCATAAAGTTTAGAGTTGAAAAAGTAGATTCATACCCAAGTTGTTCCAAACATACTTAATGGCTTGCCAGTTACTGAATCAAGCATCAGTTTAAACTTAAATTTGTTAAACATAAACCCAGCAC
Source organism: Micronycteris hirsuta (assembly GCA_004026765.1). Classification (NCBI taxonomy): domain Eukaryota; kingdom Metazoa; phylum Chordata; class Mammalia; order Chiroptera; family Phyllostomidae; genus Micronycteris; species Micronycteris hirsuta. Next base: position 23,316 of record PVJI01007990.1, read on the forward strand.
TTCCTCAGTCACATGAGCATTGCAAGGGCCTGGTAGCCACGTGTGGCTGCCAGCACAGGTGGTCTCATGGGACAGGTAAGGCATGCGAATGTAGGAAGTGAACACACTCACAAAAAATTCACATAAAGAAGAAACACAAGGTCTGAACACCTCCTTTGCACACATTCTTTTTCTGTCAAGAGTTTGTCTCTTTCTTTAGGATTCAACCTAAATGTCAGCTTTGCCAGGAAGCCATCCCTAGCCCCCTCAATTTGGACTAGACCCCCTCAACTGTGAGCTCTCGGAACAGCCTGCACATCTTCTATCTTCAGTTTGTTGTGCTGCGCTCTAATTGTCATCAATATAATTATATGTGTATTTCCAACTAGTTTGTAAGTTCCCTGTGGCCAGTAAGCTGTCATTGCTGATTCCCTGGTGCCTAGCCTTCAATATGTGTTTGTGGAATAAATAAGTTATGATTGGCTTAGTTGGATGGCCAATCCTTGGAAGACAAAATGGACTAACCATGTTAGAACGGAGAAGCCAGGGTATGAAAGGCGAGCCAGGGTGGTGTGGTGATGGGGACAGAGATGGAAGCTCGGTTTGTGCAGGATGCTAAGATACCACATCAGATGCTTCTGGGGAGTCAGAGAGGATGAGAATTAAGAAAAGCTGTTAGATTTGGTAGCCAGGGGACCATTTTTATGGGAGCCCATAGAGACAGTCAGATAAACCTAAGCTCAACGCTTTCCACAAGTTCTCTGACATCCCTGATTTAAGAGTGGTCAATGTGTTAAATGTTGTGAGTAAATTGGGTTCTAGGGCCACATCCAAGTCTTAAATATTTGGTCAGCTGTGATCCTTCCAGTAACTGTAGTCCCCACTGATGACAGCTGTTAAATCTGTATGCTAATTGAAATTGTGAGGGATTCATAGCTGGCTTGGGGCGCTGTGTGATTTATGGGCTTCTGATGGAAAGATACTTAAAGTATAGAATTATTGGAGCCAGGAAGAGAGATGTGATTAATCAAAGAAGACAATGTACTAAATGGCCCACTAAAACACTGCAGTAAAAATTAAAAAAAAAAAAAAGACTCTAGTTCAATCCACAAGACAAGGCGTGTGTGTGTGTGTGTGTGTGTGTGTGTGTACGTGTACTTAAAATGAAGTGTGCACACAGGCTATAACAAGATGTTTTTCCAGCACACAGAGATTGTGGTTGGGGATTTCAAGGGCATAATATTTACCTTTAAGTTTTGTTTATACTGTGACCATCACCATCGGCAAAAATCAAGTTTCTAACTCCTTGTCTGTATCATGAGATCTCTTAGGTGTTGAGGGGGAATAGTTTAAAAATAAAAGTCAGTTCCTTTTATCTGTATTTAAGGTCCCAGTGTGGGTCTAAGCCTGTCTGTTTCCCTGAGTATACCTTTGCTTTTGTCACAGGGTAAGGGCTGTGGTTTCCTTTGCCAAAATTACTGGCACTAAGAAAACAGGATGCAAGTCAACAATTTCTAGTATTTATCTAAACAGAAAAGTGATGATAACAATAAGAAATTGTCTTGAACCATCGCCGATGTGTGCCATCAGAGTTAAGCGAGTCTCACGTTCCTCCCACCAGTGGACTGCCCTATTGATTGTTGAATTCCTTACTCTGACAGTCACCTAGACATATTTTTTCTCAGTTGCCACAGATTGTCAAAACAACTGGTCAAGTTCGGTATTTTCTGGAGAAAAAGTCTGTCGGAGTTGTTGTTTGAGACTGTGTGAAATGTACCTTCTGGGTGCATGCTCGTGAATGCTGAACGGCGACAGACACGCGCACGCACCCCTTCCTCTGCGCCTTCCGTGCAGCTGGGGCAGGGTGGAAGCCGTTCCAGACTGCAGAAAGGACTCGATAATCAGCATAGAAGAGGAGGGGGCAAGCGAGTGCTTTGAAGTACTTTGCATGGACCCAAATTATGCCCAACTACCAATGAAACAGGATGTAGTGGCGCTGCTCCCCTGCCCCTGCAGACACCAAGATTCAGTGTTTTCACCATTGTCACACTTCGCCCCCCAAATACATATGAACATATCCGCACACTTGTATTTTCTACCCTGACATCACCTACCTGTGCCAACAAACAGTTTTAAAAATTGGATGCTGAGTTAGTGGAACATCCACAGAACTAGGACCCATGAGTGGAGAGTAAAGGCAGAGGCTACAAAAAGACTCAAGTGGCGTCCTCATGGTTCCTTTGAAACTGTCTAGCCAGGAAATTATTAGAAATAGTTTACATGCTCAGAGGTATACCCATGACCTTTTCAGAATGGAAATGGAAGAACTAGACCTTAAAAAATCAGAAACTCAGAATCTTCTAAGAACCAGTGTCCCGATTTCCTCATTAGTAAGACAGGGCCAGAGCTGCTGACAACATTCCAAGGACAAGGACCCACTAGTGATCAGTGTCGAGTGAGCTGCGGAAAAGCTGAGACAAGAGGAAGTAACCAGGTGAGGGCGACGATTGTGTCTGAGACCTGCTGTGTGCCACAGAGGTGACCCTGCCATTTTGCAGGGAACATTGTAATGGAGTAATGTTCTTCCGTGGCATATGCTGCAATTATTTGTGTGCTCCTTATCCACTTACCATGTTTACTCCTTATCAACCTGCAATTGTCACTCACTTAAAGCCAATTGTCCTTTCCACAACTAGGGATGCAAGTAAATACTGTGAACTGCGCAAGGGAAATAGAAAAAAATCATTTTACTGAGTACAGCTCATTTCCTCCTTTGAGGTGATTATTTATTATCTGTGTGCTCATTTCAGAGGATGAGTTATCACTGCTGTAAACGCCTGCTCCTTCTTCCAGCTGCTGCACATGGCCACTCAGAAGCTGTCATAAAATACCGCTGCATACCGAGGGGGGGGCAGTAACATCTGGGAACTAGGTCAGTTCTAAAACTCTTCAGTAGTCAGTTGGTACACTTGAATTTAATTCAAATTTTTTTTTAATTATGGGACAAAAGTAGATTTTCTTTTTCTATTAAAACTGAAAACCGTTAAACCACTCAAAGTCCCCACAATGCCATTATCATTAGCTTCTAAGATTAAGTTTGAAAATCAAAGACTACTTGCATGTTGGGACTTTATAAATAGGTAGATAAGAAAGCAAGAATTTCAAGGTCTCAGCCAGTCCCTGCCCTCCTAGTGGGGCAGTTGATGGCGCGGATTGTTAAGTGACCGGGAGAAGAGAAGCAAGGCTGTGCTGAAGGGAGGAAATTAATTGCCCAGAGCATTGGAGATTTCTTGATTTAGAGCTACTGGTGGCACAAAAAAAGTTATATTCATGACCCGTTTGCTTTCAAAATGCTGCAGAACCGGTAATATTCTCAAGGGAAGAACACATTACTGTGGACTTCGGCTTCTGCACTCATATATTATCAAATGATCATCTGCAGTCATTCAAATGCATAGCACACATGTGTATAAGCCGTTGGATTTGTTTTCTAGGGCTGCCATAACAAAGCGGCACAGACTGGGCGGCTTAAAACCAGAAATTGATTTTCTCACAATGCTGGAGGATATAAGTCTGAGGCCAAGGTTTTGTCAGGTTAATTTCTTCTGAGGCCTCTTTGCTTGGTTTGTAGGTGGCCACCTCCCACTGTGTCCTAGGATGATCATCTGTGTTGTCTGTGTCTGAGCATGCACTTTTTCTAAGGACACCAGTCATATTGGACAAGGGCCCACCCTAACGACCCCACTTAACCTAATTACCTCTTTAAATGCTCCGTCTCCAAACACAGTCACATTCCGGGGTACTAGAAGTTAGTGCTTCAGACTTTGAATTTGGGAGAAACACAATTCAACCTATAACATCGGCCAATTTTCCAGCCCAGTGCCCTGCACATAGTAGGTGTTTGGTAAATAATCATGAAATGACTGAATGAAGCAGTATTAACCATTAGTTCTGTGTTGAGAGGAAAGAGCAGGTAGCAGAGCAAAAGTAGGACAGTGCTGTGGCTGCAACTTGAGCCACTCAAAGCAAGTAGCAATCTGATTTCCAAGGACAATAATATCACTATTAAACCTGAAGAAAAAGAAAATTTTGGATCAGCCATAAGGAGACAAGGGTAAAGGACTTGGATGGTCTCTCTCTGAGGGACACAGATGATAGATTGCTTGCATCATATGTTGTGACTCAGAGCTGATGGAGCATTTAGAAAATGGTAGGTTGGAAGCTCCTGTAGTAGATTTTGTTTACTCCAGGGTTCATTGTTATTTTTAATGTACTCACACAAACGGGAAATGTCTTATGTCAGATGGAAAACATTTATCAATTTTTCATTCTCCTCATATTCAAGAAGTTTAAAAAAACACCATGGGAAGTAAATTGAAAAAGGTGTGTGACGCAGTCCTGCTATTTATTAAATATTCAACGTTGGCATTGCAAAACACTGTGGCATTGTCATTTCAAGCCAGTTTGAGTAGCATTTTAACCAGATCTGAGGCTTTTGAAGAGTCGTGTTAATACCAGCTGCTGCTTTGATTTGATTAGTGAGATGATTAATTTGATATCTTTAACAAAAATACACTGAAAATATATTTATCTGGTGATTAAGATGCCCATTTGTACAGATTTCTCTATGATAAGACTGTTGTAAGACACTGCCTTATTCTACTATTATGAGATGATGCCACGCAGGGCCGGTGTTGTGTGGCGTCAGTGGCAGCGCCGAGCTAGACCCTACCGAAGATTCTGCAGAGCCGCGGGGTGTGTAAATCTCCAGAGTCTCAAATCAGTCACCCCACAGCAGGTCAGCCTTGTGCCACAATCCTTGTGATGGGGTTTTTCCCCAGGGTACTGGCTTCTGTTAGCCCTCAGTGGGCTGCTGTGGCATTTGCTACACAATTGGAATAGTTTATTCCAAACACCTGGTTTGTAGAGTGATCTTTCAGTTCTCTTTCAAACTCACTTGCTCTGAAAAGTAGAAATCAGATGTGACAATCAAATGACTGATGACTTCAATTCTTCTTTGTGTACCCATGTTCCAGAGTTACCTCCTTGGTGAAGAAATGTCAGCAGATGCCCAATCTTTGCCTCACTCTCCACTCTGTTATTTTGGCTGTTTGTTTGCTTCGGCTCCTGCTTTTCTTGAAATATGATTAAGAAAACTCCAAACCTAACTAGTTTAAAAATAAAATGCTTTCCATGCTTTCATTTAACTTGATTTTTGTTTCTTACATAGGTCGTTAACAAAAACCTCTTTATGTTTTAAAAAGACTGTGTTAAAGTCAACCTATCAGAGATGCGCTGACTAAAAGCTTGCTTCTGTTCTTGAGTACTCTGTGGTTTAGTATTGTTGCACCATTTTGTTGTACTTGGCTTCCTTTGTACAGCATCCAAACTCCATTAATATCGGTGTATCTGAGCCATCCCTTTGCCCTTGTTTTCTAAATGCATTGAATAGATTGTATAGGAATAAAGGAGCTGTATGTCCCCTTGGACAGATAGCTACATTCTTCCTATATGAGCCATAATGGATTGGCATCCATCCCAGCCCCACTGGAGGCAGCCTGTTCTGCATGAGCTCGAGGTTGCCTGAGAGCAGATTTGCTGGGCCAGCGTTAGGAGCCTGGAGACTGGTGAAGGAGGGCCAGGCCACCCTGGCACAGCACCGAAACAGAGAACTGTGCTGTCCAGAGCAAAGCCCAGCTCTTGGTAGCCAGATGGGCACAACTAATCTCCCTTGAAATCTCAATGGCTGTTTTTTTTTCTGATCCTGTTTCTCTCTTTATAAAGGGAAGACCAAAAGCACTTCTTGTTCTTGCCCATGAAAGGAGCAGCATATCCATGATTAGCTTGCATATCATAAAAGCTCTTAAGTTACATTCTGAAAACTGCTGGGTAGACCCCGAGTCACCTTTCCTGAGGTCCTGTTGTTTACCCTGACCAACTGCAGACCAGTTGCTGCACATAGTAATACATCACCTGTAAAATGAAAGAGCACTTCCAGCCTCTGGGGAGTTCAGTGGCATGTTGATACAGAACTAATTCACTTTAAATGCTTCCTCCTGTGTTCGCATGCCACCCTCTCTTCTGGGAAAGCCAGTAGGGTCCTCACACTTAAGTTTAGCATCCTGAAACAGCACTGTTCCAAGACCTTGGTATGTAGCTGAGCCACCTGGAGGGCCTGTTAAATTACGAGTTGCTGGGCCCCACCCCTAGAATTTCTGATTCCCTAGATCTGGGTGGAGCCAGAGAATGGGCATCTCTAACAGGTTCCCAGGTGACACTCACGCTGTGGCTCAGTGACCACACTTAGAGGACCAGAGCTATCCAGTGTTAGAACTAGCCACGTACCTAGTCGTTATTTTATTGTTAGAAGTTCAGACCAGTGTTCTGAACTTATTAACAAAATTTCCTATTCCAGGGATTGACATCACTGGGCAAATGACCCTTGGTCTTACTGTTACACTTAGATTATTGGTATCAAAAATAGCAACGAAAACAACAGTACCTAGCATTGTCGTAGAATTTTACAGTTTACAAAGCATTTTTACTGTCATTACCTCCTTCAAGCCTCCATACCCTGAGGCTTATTATTAATAATAATTATTATTGTTGTTATTATTCATTGTTATTATTATTATCGCAGAATATTATTATTAGAGAAAACTGAGGTTCAGAAACAGTAGGTGCCCTGCTCAAGGTCCGTGAGATAACAGAATTAGGACTGTCACCAGGCTAACTCCAGAGCCTTTTTTCTCCAAACTCAGATATGCACTGATTGTTCAAGGAGGACATATGCAAAGACAGTTTTAAGAAAGCCAATTTTAAGAAGCTCCACTTCCATTCATAGTCTTTTCTTGAATTTGTCTGCCTGAGAACACACTTCTCCTACTCTGCAAGAGAAGTGTAGTGCTCACAAGGGTCCTCAGCTGGTAACCCCTGGATTGTGAATAAGGAGCAATTCAAAATGTTGATGTAGGTGGGGAGAAAGTAAATGACTGTGATGAGTAAGAAATAAATCCTTTTGCCTTCACTTGGTTTCTAATTATTTGCTTTTAGCAAAATTGAAGAAGGATCTAATCAACTCAGCTGATGCATGATTACCAATGTTTGATAAGTAACTTAGAGAACTTAGAGTTCATAGAATTGAACGACGGCACTGCAGGTAAAGCTCCCTCCATTCACATTTGCTTATGTGAATAGGAATAATGATAAATGCTGTCTCACGTTAGCAATAAGTAGTATTCACTCTTGGATAAAAGAACCAATTGGGGGAAAAACACCCTCCATGTCATGTTATTAAAAGGTATACTTCCAATGACCTTTTATTTTTTAGTTTAAAAATTGTCACAAACTTACAAACTATATAATACATTTTTATATTGATCAATTATATAATAATTATAATAATAGCTTAATAAATATAATGTTTTTACCACTTAGGAAGTTTAAGGCCACAGAATACTGTTTTTCATTTTAAATTTAGAACATGTGTGTGTTACAGAGAAGTATAACAGATTGATCAATAAAATCACAAACATATGATTTATGCGTTAAAATATGCTTACATTAGATTAGAATTCTTTGGGGAGAGTGGAATGGAATTTCAATTTCAAGGGCAAAGGGGATCACATAAATTTTCCTTTAATCAAGAGCTTGTCCCTGCGGTTATTAAGTGGCTGACGCCTGTTCCCTGTTGCTGTGGCATTTAGATCACCTTGGCTCCAATTTAAAGAGTGACATCATGGTTTTCTTTAAGGTAGCCTTTATTTACAATATGCCAGGGAGTTTACCCTTAGCAATATATATATATATCCAGCACTAAGATAAAGTGTCAGTGTCGATTTAGAAATCTGAGAGGGGAATGATTTCTCAGTATTCTTTGAGATTAGATGAGCATAAAGTTGGATTCCACATTTTTCTCTGATGCCTTGGCACGGCGTGGGCTGCAGACATGCTCAGGCAGTGGAGTGTCTGTTCTCTTCCTCTTCCCACCACATGTCCTTCCACCCCCCACCGTCCGAAAATCTTACTGTTTTACCATGATCCTTTCATCTTTGTGAAATGAATGTTTCTTAGTTATCATCACTGTGATACTGCAATTTATAATAAAAATAGATACCATTGAGTAAGCTTATAACTTAATAAAAACTAACATAAAAACAACATGCATTCATACAGGAATGGAATCTAAAGTCTTGTGAAAGCCTGTTTCCGAACCTCTATTTGGAAACAAGCTTCAAAGTACCCTAATTCTTTAGCTCTATAAACGTTGAGCACTTGCGACACAGGCATATCGAGTAATTTACAGCCAGATCTCTCACTCTGTGCCCTGCTGAGAACCTGGGCTGCATCACCCTCTGGGGGGGAGGAGCTGCCCTGCACATTGTAAGACATTTAGCCAAATCCCTGGGTTCTGCACACTAGATGCCAGTGGTGACCCTCCTCCCCTAAGCTCATGACAATCAAACTATCTCCAGACATTGCCAAATGTCTCCTGGGTTATGGTGACCAGATTTAGCAAATGAGAATACAGGGTGCCTAGTTAAATGTGAATTTCAGATAAACAACAAATAATGTTTTAGTTTTCACAGTCTGTCTGGAAGAAGTCCGGCCATTGTTAATATAATGAGAATGGTTTGCATGACATCTATGTAACCTGGCAACCAAGGAGCGTGGACTGGAATGCACATGTGTGAACAATGATGACTTCACTGTACTAGTCAGTGTGGGTGGTAGATGCCACTGAGTGAGCTTAGCATTCAAAATGACTGAGCAAGTAGAGCAACGAATCTGCATCAAATTTTGCATTAAGCTTGAACATTCCTCCATGGAAACCATTCGGATGATTCAGAAGGCCACAACTATGGGCAACTGGTGACTGGCAGCTTCATCACAACAGCACACCTGCTCATGCATCACATCTGGTTCAGAGATTTTGGAGACATATCAAATCACCCAGGTGACTCAGCTCCCCTATAGCCCAGATTTGGTGCCCTGTGACTTCTGGCTTTTCCCCAAACTAAAATCACCTTTGAAAAGGAAGACATTTCATACCGACAATAAGATTCAAGAAAACATGACTGGGCAGCTGATGGAGATTGGGAGAACTGTGTGAGGTCCCAAGGTGCCTACTTTGAAGAGGGCTGAGGTATCATTGCTCTATGTGCAATATTTCTTGTATCTTGTATCTTCTTCAAGAAATGTCTCTATTTTTCATATTATATGGCTGCATATCTTCTGGACAGTCCTTGTATATATTTGGTCTTCAGTCTCATTTCTGACAGGGTTTCTCAAACCCTTGCAGGTCCCTAAGTGATGCATGATAAAAGTGTCTTTATTATATTAATGAAAGGAATTGGAAAGCCCCTAAGGATGGAGGCTGGTCACTAGGGGAGCCAACCTTGTGACTGGAACTTTGAGTCCCACTCCCCCAACCTCTGGGAAAGGGGAAAGGGGCTAGAAATTGAGTTCAGTCACCATTGGCCAGTTATTTAATCAATCATGCCTATGTAACGAAGCCTTTAGAAAAGCGCAAAGCACGAGGTTTGGAGAGCTTCTAGGTTAGCGAACACGGGGAGATTTGGGGAAAGGGGTGCTCTAGGAGAGTATGGAAGATCCAAGCCCTTTCCCCATACCTTGCCCTATGCATCTCTTCTATCTGGCTGTTCCTGAGTTATATCCTTTACAATAAATGGGTATTCTAGTAAGAAGAATGTTTTTCTGAGTTCTGGCCACCTCTCTGGCAAATTGTTCAAACCCAAGGTAGGAGTCGTTGGAGCCTCTGTAGCTGCTCTGTCAGAAGCACAGATTACAACCTGGCTTGCAGTTGGTGTCTGAAGTGTATGGTGGTGGCAGCGGGGGTGGGGAGGTGCCTTGTGTGAGTGAGCCCTTAACCTGTGGAATCTGATGCTGTCTCTGTGTAGTTACTGTCAGAGCAGAGTTGAACTGTAGGGCACCCAGCTGGTGTCTAGAATGGCTTAGATGTTTGGAGAAACACCCCTCCCCCCATCATGACGGGCATCAAAATCCTTAATCACCCAGTTAGAATCTTTCAGCTTTACTTACAAGTATAGTTTAATTTAGAAACAAGTATTTCCATGTATCATAGGAAAAAAAAGAACTTTCTTCCTCTCTTAACATGAAACACTGCAGAATATTCTCACTGATTTTTTAAAAATCTGAACTTCTTTCCTCATCACACTTGGCAAGAGGTCAAAATAAAACGCATGAGCAAGTCCGCCAGCTGTGTGGCGGAACAGCCGCGGTAGCACCTGCTCCCCTTAATTTCGTGCCCCAAGCGTGCTGGTGGAAGCAGGTTCGAGAAGTCCAGCTGGGGTGAGACATGACACAAGCATTACTCCAGGCTGTGTGTGCAGCTTCACGAGGAGTCTCTCTCTCTCGATCTCACTCTTTCAGCCCCTATGAACTGCCGGTTATCCACAGCAGTTCCCGAACACTTCCAGGTACACAACGCAATGTCTGATGCAGATATGCCCTAATATTCAATGTGAAATACAGAGACTGCCCCCCAAGTATTGTGGCCCAACATTCACATACTAAATATCAGTGAATGAAGCTCCTACTTTGCCCGTGACTCTTACTAATTTTCCCATGACTTAATTAAATACTAATAATTGTACTAAATCCAAAATGTTAATTATGTTTCTCTCTGGGTGCTAAAGCTTGGGTGATTTGCTTCCTTTTAAATTATATTCTGTGTTGATTGAATGTGCTACACAAGCGTGTATTGTTTTTATAACTGGGAAACAATAACAACAAAACTGCTATTTGAGGGTAAGAGAAAAGTATCAAAAGAATTCTAGCCAGGCCCTGGCTGGTGTGGCTCACTGGATTGAGTGCTGGCCTGTGAACCAAAAGGTCTCTGGTTCGATTCCCAGTCAGGGCACATGCCTGGGCTGCAGGCCAGATGCCCAGTTGTGGGCATGTGAGAGGCAACCAATAGATGTACTGTATTTTTTGGACTATAATACGCACCCCCCCCCAAATTTGGGAGGAAAATGGAGGTTCGTCTTATAGTCCAAATGGAGCTTACTTGGCTGTTTACATTTACATTGGTGAAATATTATGTTATTTATGTTATTAAATATTTTACCACATTTCTTGCTTCAAAATTTTTTTCCCCATTTTCCTCTTCTAAAACCTAGGTGCATCTTATGGTCCAGTGCGTCTTATAGTCCAAAAAATACGGTATCTCTCTCACCTTGGTATTTTTCTCCCTCTCTTTCACCTTTCCCTTTTCTCTAAAAATAAATAAATAAAATCTTTAAAAAAGAAAAAAAAAGAATCCTAGGCAGGTGTAGTGAATCAAGTTCACCCCCTCTCCAGGTCACACCCTGTATTTATCCCCCCAGGTGGGCATCTCCGCAGGTTGAATTGAAGAATGCAACAGCTGACTTCGAATGCGAGTGAATGAGAACTCTGGAGGACGGGCACCTGGCTGAATCGCTCCAAACTTCCCCTCAGACTTGCAAATGGAAGTCACCAGGGAAGAGGCTTTTTAAAGTGCCTCATCTTTCTATGTCTTATGGACCCAGGGTGCCCCCCAGTGTCGGTTAAGGTTAATTACAGTTCACCGTTTATTGGAACACTAAAATGAAGATGCATTTTAGCTTTGTGATTTGTGTCAAATCTGATTTTCTGTCAGAAGCTTCCCCTGTCTTTGTCACCTCTGGAAATTTGAGTCTAGGGGAGGGCTTACAAGGTATTTTTTAAAACTCACTTCGGTTTGCCTTTGTGCAAATTAGGTTCTGAAGGAGAGCAGTTCCCACCGAAATTCATTTCCTGGCCAGAATCCCGACCATTCCCAAATCTTTTTAAAATCTATTTCCCCTTTAAAATGCCATTACATTTATCTTTTCTTTTTTTTTTAGCAGCATCAGTTTACTTTTATTTATTTATATTAATTTTTTTAGAGAGAGTGGAAGGGAGGGAGAAAGAGAGGGAGAGGAGATGGGAGAGAGAAACAGATTTGTTGCCTCTTGCACGCCCCCAACTGGGGACCCTTCCAGCAACCCAGGCATGTGCCCAGACTGGGAACTGAACCGATGACCTTTCGGTTCACAGGCCAGCGCTCAATCCACTGAGCCACACCAGCCAGAGCTATATTTATCTTTTCAAGATGGCCAGTTTATATCTTCACTTTGCTCTCAAAAGACGCAGCCACTTATAAAACAGACATGACCAAGGAGTTCCTCCTGCCATTAGACTCGGCGGTCTCTAAAATTAAACCTCAACTTCTACCTGCCTCCTGCCAAATGAGAGTGACTTCTAGATGTCTTAAAACCTTTCTTTTGTAATTTTCCTTAATCTCACTTTATATGGAAGCACCCTTCATTGTGTTTATCCAGTTGTCAGCCTTCACAACACAGTGTTCTGTGTGTACCATGCTTTGAGAACCACTGAGTTAAAGAAATTTCTCATTTCCATGACTTATTTATCAATCTTATTAATTAACATACAATGCTATTTATTAATCTCATCTCTGGAGTTAAATATTCTCTGTAGCTCACACATGTGTGTGTGTGTGTGTGTGTGTGTGCGTGTGTATGTGAGAGAGAGAGAGAGAGGGGAGTCTGGTTGTGAGGGATATGGTGGGAGGGAGAGCACTCATTGAGATCACAAAAGTCAGAATGACCTGATTTGTGGCTTGAACACTTCAACAGTAGCTGCAGGCAGCCAGCCCTTTTGTGGGCTGTGTGGAGGGTAAGCAGGATGTAGTTTGCATTTGATCCATATAGACGACTGTGGATGACCACTCTAGGTAGCATGGTCATGGCCAGAAAGAAGGTCAGCGGCTTCCTTAGTTCCCTGGGCTTGGGAATTCCCTCTTCAGGAGTTACCTTAGTCCAGGAGAGCTTTGTCATGAGGGTGGAAGGAGCTTCAGTCTGCAACCTGAGCCCTGCCTCTCCTCTCTGCTGTACAGAGCAGAAAGAATGTTGTCTATTCAGATGCAATCAGTTGAAATAGTGCAAAGCCCAAAGCAATACAATTTGAATACTTTTGAATCAAAGACTAGCATATTTTGCTGTGTATGATGTGCTCCCATGTATAATGTGCACCCATGTTTTTGGCCCAGACTTTCAGGAAAAAAATCTTTTGTTTTAATTTTTTTAATTCAACTTTTTATTTATTTATATTTAGATACTTTTTTTGTATGATAAAAGAATTTTAATATTTATTTTTTAACATGGATGTTATTGCTTTCTAGAGTTACACATTTAACACATAAGCATAAATAAAAGAATTAAAAACATTTATATGAATATGAAATTAATTCTGCCCATTTTTTTTAAAGATTTTATTTATTTATTTTTAGAGAGAGGGGAAGGGAGGGAGAAAGAGGGAGAGAAACAGCAATGTATGGTTGCCTCTCACATGGCCCCCACTGGGGACCTGGCCCGCAACCCAGGCATGTGCCCTGACTGGGAATCAAACCAGGACCCTCTGGTTCCCAGCCCACGCTCAGTCCACTGAGCTACACCAGCCAGGGCAGTTCTGCCCATTTTTAATGCGCATCCTTATTTTTCCCTCAAAAATTGGAGCAAAAAAGTGTGCATCATACACAGCAAAACACGGTGGCTTATAAGGTACCTTAATCCCGTGCCTGGAGCTTTGGCCTGTTGCTGGTGGTGCAGTCCTGCTGCGTTGCCATCGGACCACTCTTTTTAAAACTGTGATGACAGTTTACATAGAGAAAGATACAAGAATCATAAACAGAGGGTTCAGTGGATTTTCACAATGGTGTACTGCATGTGGCCACCACCCAAATCAATAATGGAACATTTCTTTCTCCCCAAAAAGGTTCTTCACCCCCATTTTTAGTGTCTCTACTCCCCACCCCAGAGGCAACCACTGCTTTGATTTCTGTCACCAAATATTAGTTCTGTCCATTCTTGAACTGCATGAAAGTATGGGCCCTTCTGGCTTCTTTCAGTCAACATAATGTCTTATAAATCCATCCATGTTATTGCATGTGTGAGTCGTTCATTCCTTTTTATTGTAAAATACTAGCCAGTTTATCAATACACCACGATGTGTTCTTCCAGGCTCCTATTGATGGATGTTTGGGTTGCTTCCAAGTGTTTTTTTTTGGGGGGGCGAGATTTGAGGGGACAGAGGGATTTTAATTTTTTAAAGGCTGGTTTCTAATCAGTCTTAAGTCTTTTGCGCATCCTCAGCTCTGCTTAAGTTTTTATTTCTCTTGGATCAATACTGAGGAGTAGGATGTAGGATTTCTGAATCATAGGGTAGATATATATTTAACTCCATAAGAAACTGCCAGTTCTCTTAAGTTGTACCATTTTATACTTGCCCCAGTAATGCGTAAGAGTTCCAGTTGCTACCCCACTTCCCACCCATCCCTACCAGCTGGATGGGTGTGGAAAGGCATTTGATTGTGGTTTTAATTTGCATTTCTCTGCAGACTAATGATGTTGACCAATGGTGATTCAATATTAAGCCTGATTTTTAAAATCTCCACTATTTAAAACTACACAATGGCGTTTAGCCATGTCCCCGTAGAATCTGAGCTGAGTGTATTATCTGAGGGTATCTGAAAGGCTGCTCAGTGTGTGCCCGTAAGGACTCTGACTGGCACAGCCCCTGGGATAGGGCACTGAGGAGAAAGAGGGAGCCAGAGAGGCAAGCCTGGCCCAGGGGCTCCATCAAAGAAGAGAGGGACCATTGGAGATAGTGCAGTTTCTGTTCCCTCAGGTCTAGCTCATCCTTTCTCAGTCTGAACACAGTGAGAGAGAACTGCAAGTGAACTAGAAAAGGTGTCCTTGAAGGAATCAGTTGACCTGAATGGAGTTCAGGGTAGGGGAACGGGAACTTTGATAGTGGTCAAAGGAGGCCAGGGGTCCAGGCCTGTCAGTAGTAACAACGGCTGGACCGGCATCTGGCGCAGCAGGGACAGCCGCGGCATTGCCCAGCACTGCCTATAATCCTGTTGGCGTCATGCTTACAGCTGCCCTGTTGCACAGACAGGGAAACTGAGTCAAAATGGTTAAGTCCTCCATTTTAAGTCCACCATTTGTGGTGGCTCCTCCAGAAGTTAACAGTAGCCAAAAGGTGCCCACGGGCAGAGGAAAGGCAGACAAACGCGGTGTATAAACACAAGGGAGCGTAACTCAGCCTTGGGAAGGAATGAAAGCCTGACACACAGAACAGAACCGATGAACTTGGAGGACGCTAAGCTAAGTGAAATGCGCCAGCTACGGAAGGACAGGTGCTGTGTGATCCCACTTACTGAGATACCAAGAGTAGTTAAAATGAGAAGCAGAAAGTAGAACAGTGGTTACCAGGAGCTGGGTGTGGGGAGGGGAAACAGGAAGTAATCATTTAGTGGGGACAGAGTCTCAGTTTTGCAAGATGGAAAGAGTCCTGGGGTGAATGGCGTTGATGTTGCACAAGGCAAATGTACTTAGTGGCACTGAATTGTACTTTAAAAATTGTACTTTAAAAATGGTTAAAATCATACATTTTATGTTGTGCATATTTTACCACAATAAAAACCCATTGAAAATGGATTTGCCCAAGGCCTCACAGCTAGTAACCAGCAGAATGAGGATTTAAATTCCAGGGGTCCGATTCAGAGTCTGGACTATCCACCCTTCGCACAGATGCTTCAATGTCCGGAGGCAGTACCAGCGAGCAGGGCATCTTAGGCCTTACTGAGCATCGAAAGCCTCTGGGCCTGGCAGGAGAGTCCCAAAGAGAGAAACAAAAGACACCACAGGGTGATGGGGAAGGCAGTGTTCTGCGCACAGAGGAGCTGTTCCCTGGGCATGCCCGGAAACAGCTCACAATAGCAGGTGGGGATGAGAGATGCGGTCACTGTAACCCAGTTTTAAGTTAATACCTGGTGCAGCCTGAGAAAATAATAGGTATGGAAGCAAAACTTCATAGATGGGTAATTTTATATTTATGAAGTCCAAGTGTAATGTGACTATTTTTTTTAATTACTTGGTGGGCTGTGCTACGCATACCTTTTTGACTGTGGAAATCATACCAAAATTTACCTTTTTATTTATTCCATTCTACTTAAGCTTATTCAGCAGACTACATTTTCAGCCTCTACAATTCAGCAGAGTACATATTATAAACAAATACGCAGAATGTGTGATAAATGCTGGAAGGGGTTGCGGGTGACACATGAATCACTGCAGGGATACCAAAGACAGAGCCACTGATTCGAGGCAGGTCTTTCGCAGGCAGGGGAAGCTCTAGAGAAGTCACATTTGAAGTGTTGACAGGAATTTTCTAAGCAGGTAATAGGGGTAAAGAGAAGGGAGCCCAAGCCAAGGCACAGAGGGCTGTGCAAGCCAGTGGAGGTCATAGGGTGAGGCTGGAATGCCTGCATGAGAACCACCTGGGTCTTGTTTGAGATGCAGATTCCCAGGCCCCACCCCAGCCCTCCATAATGGGACATTGCTAGTCACAGAGGCTGAGAACGTGTTTTTAATACTATCCCCTGTGATTCCATTGCACACAAAAGTGCAGTGGAGCGCATGTGGGGGATGAAGCAGAGAAGCAGGCAGGGGCCAAGGGACAAAGGGCCTTGTGCTCCAGACAGCGGCGTTCGGCAGGTAGACAGACAGGGAATAACTAATGGGCAGATTCTGGGCAAAGCGGAAGGAGGTAGGGTGAGGAGGCTGCAGTAAGACACCCAGGAGACTGGATAATTGACTAGGGGCTCCGAGAAGTGGCCATTGAGGAGGGAAGCAGAGGAGAGTTGTTCTGAATGGCGGGTAGGAGTGCTGAGAGAAGGCAATGAACTTGGTGATTGTGAGATCACAGGCACAATGACAGCTAGGAACAGAGAGATGGACTCCAGGAGGCAAGAGCTGAGGTGGCCCCGAAGGAAATGCATGCTTCTCAGAGTTCTGCGTGCAGATCTCATGGAACCCAGTGTGGGCCCCTCCAGCTGACTGGCCACAGCTTTATTGGAGTGACCTTGCAGTGACACATGCTTGAAGCCAGGTACTTATTACTAAGGAGACTGATTCCTGTTCCTGGAGGTTAGCAGGGAATTTTAAGAGCAAACCTCCCCACCCTTATAAAATAAGAATGCCAATGCTTTAGGAAATATACAGTTACTACTTCTTTGTGGTAATAACCATTTATAAGCTGTGGGTGTTGTCAGAATGCATTTGATGGACAATGCTAATTCCATCAAAGCCCCGGGGGAAGAAACATTTCTTTGCTCTTCTTATGCTGTGCCACCTTTACTTGTTTTTCAGGGTTCATTTAAAAGTATATAATGATAAAAATGACAACGCTGAAAGATCAATTTTACAGCAAAATAATCAAAAGAGCTTATAACTTAATAGAAACTAACATAAAAACAACATGCATTCATACAGGAATGAAATCTAAAGTCTTGTGAAAGCCTGTTTCCAAACCTCTATTTGGAAACAAGCTTCAAAGTACCCTAATTCTTTAGCTCTATAAACGTTGAGCACTTGCGACACAGGCATATCGAGTAATTTACAGCCGGATCTCTCACTCTGTGCCCTGCTGAGAACCTGGGCTGCATCACCCTCTGGGGGGGAGGAGCTGCCCTGCACATTGTAAGACATTTAGCCAAATCCCTGGGCTCTGCACACTAGATGCCAGTGGTGACCCTCCTCCCCTAAGTTCATGACAATCAAACTGTCTCCAGACATTGCCAAATGTCTCCTGGGTTATGGTGACCAGATTTAGCAAATAACAATACAGGGTGCCTAGTTAAATGTGAATGTCAGATAAACAACAAATAATGTTTTAGCATTCAAGGTCTGTCTGGAAGAAGTCCAGCCATTGTTAATATAACGAGAACAGTTTGCATGACATCTATGTAACCTGGCAACCAAGGAGCGTGGACTAGAATGCGCATTTGTGAACAATGATGACTTCACTGTACTAGTCAGTGTGGGTGGTAGATGCCACTGAGTGAGCATGTGTACTATGTGGCCTTGCTATTCAAAATGACTGAGCGAGTAAAGCAATGAATCTGCATCGAATTTTGCATTAAGCTTGAACATTCCTCCATGGAAACTATTTGGATGATTCAGAAGGCCACAGCTATGGGCAACTGGTGATTGGCAGCTTCACCAGGACAATGCACCCACTCACACATCATGTCTGGTGTAGAGTTTTTTGGCAAAACATCAAATCACCCAGGTGACTCAGCTCCCCTACGGCCCAGATTTGGTGCCCTGTGACTTCTGGCTTTTCCCCAAACTAAAATCACCTTTGAAAAGGAAGAGATTTCAGACCATTGAAGAGATTCAGGAAAATATGATGGGGCAGCTGATGGTGATTAGAACTGTGTGAGGTCCCAAGGTGCCTACTTTGAAGGGGACTGAGGCATTATTGTCCTGTGTACAGTGTTTCTTGAATTTTGTCTCTTCTTCAATAATTGTCTCTATGTTTCATATTACATGGCTGGATACCTTCCAGATGGACCTCATAAGTATGTCCCAAATATTGCATGAGACATACTTATACTAATTTTTAAAAAATTAAATTTAACTGGTAGCCTGTATTTTATCTGGCCACCCTGGGTAGGGGGATGGGTGCCGGGCTACAGGATGGTTGATGTGCTAAACAAAGGAATGTGTGTGAGGTGCCCGGCCCGCAACGGGTGTGTGTACCTATTCTGGAAATCTGCTGCAGACCTTAAGTCTGCCCCATCTTTGTCCTCCCTGGAGGCTTCAGTTAGTACTCAGAACTTCCCATCCTTTCCAAAACCGTATTCAGAGTTGGCACGCTGTCAGGAGGAGAAAGGGGGCCCACAGGCGAATCTGTAAGTGCTGGGAACTAGCATTCTGGTCAAAGCCGGTTTTGCAGCTGTCTCTGCTGGACTGCAGTCTGCTGGCGCCCTAGTACTTGGTCACTGGCCTCTCTGAGTTACTAGATCGTTTCTCCCATGTAGCAGCTGGAGAAGGTGATGTGGAATGAAAAACTGCTGCATCCATCCCAGACTCGCTCACTCTGGGTTTGATTTTTCTGGCGCCATCGCCCTGGAAAACCGTTCCCTGGGATGCACCAGGACCAGTCATCTCCACAGTCGGTAGCAGGGAGGAACCTCTTTCTGGGCCAAGATTAATGACCCATGCAGTCAGCCTTTCCAGGGAGCAAAGGTGAAATTTAACTCTGGGTAGATGCCTGACATTTTGAAACAAAAGGGAAAGGAGGGGGTGAGGAGAAATAGCATTTGTATGTCTCCTGCAGGGTCATAAATCAGGCGTGGGTAAAAGTGAATAGGCTTTTGCCAACAGTTGAACTGACCTGGGCTCTTATATTTTATCTTCAGACGATCTGAAATGAAACATGCTTCAAAGATGTTAGAAGTGCCCCTATGGGTAACATATGAGCTTATAAAATCTCGAGTTTTATTTTTCTAAAACGAAGTCCAGTGAGTGGAAGTCCTTCGTGTGGGTGAAGTATTACGTTTGTCCATGAGAAAATGCCTTCATTGCTCTTGGGGAAGCTGGCTTCCTGTCTGGCAGGCTGTGGGGTGTGACATGGGGAGCCGGGGGAAGTGGGAAGACGTTGGTCAAGAAGTCCAAACTTTCCGCTGTAAGTTCTAGGGACCTAATGAGACTGTAGTTCTATACGCGCCGTGGTGACAACCGTCGATACTTCTGTATTGTAGATTTGAAATTTGCTGAAAGGGTAGACCTTACGTCCTCCCTCCACACCCTTAAAAAAGATGTGAAGGGCATATTTGTGAATTGACTCGATCGTGGTGATCATTTCACAAGGTATACCTATATCAAATCATCACATTGTACACCTGAAATAAACACAGTTTTTATTTGTTAATCATACATCAATAAAAGCTGAAAAAAACAAAAACGGGCCACACACTGGGCTGTAAAGCAAGTTCCAGTGAATTTCAAAAGACAACCAAGCATGTGCTCTTTCCACAAGGATATTAAGCTAAAAATCAGTTGCAGAGGAAAAAAAAACCTCCATATATTTAGAAATTAGAAAATATAATAGGTATGTTTCCAAAAATATAAAACTTTACGGTGTGTTAGGCAAACTCTCTGATTTTAAAGGAATCCAAGAGTTGGTTATTTACTGATTAATTAAATAAGCATCTGCGGAGTGACTACTCTTTACCACTGTCTTCTCCTAAAGATGAACAAGACATGACGCCTGCCCTGGAGGAACAGGCTTGCAGGCAATCACTCTGCAATTGGCTTTCTCTGTGCCAGGCCCTGTGCCAGGGCTGTGGGAATCCACAGGATACAAAGAAGTTACAGAGCATGTTCCTCTGTAACTGGTTGATGGAAGGCGGAATTTAGGAGTCCACGAGGGTGGGAAGTGGTAAAAATGCAAAGCTGTTACACGCCGGGTAGCCAAGAGTAGAAGGAAGGATGTGGCAGGAATCCAGGAATTTCTGGAGAGAGAGGAAGGAGCCAGGTCTTGGAGAGCCTTGTGGCCACTCTACAGAGTCTGGACTCTACCCTCAAGGGCCCCCGGAGGACCACCGAGAGGTTTTAAGCCAGTGAGTGATGTGATGTGATTTTTATCACAGAAAGACCTCTTGAAGGTATGTGGAACATAGCCTAGGTAGGCAGATTGGAACTGGGTGCTCTATTAACGAGGTGGTATTAAAATTATTTAACCACAGGGCATTGGCCAGTCAGAAGAGAGGAAAGCCAGTGCTGGGCCAGGTTGCTGGACGGTGGAGAGATCCAAGGCTCGAGGGCTCGGGGCAGTGACCACGACGTGCACACTCAGTACCCAGTAGTGGGCACGCCACACAGACTCGCGCCAGAGCAGATCCACCCTGCTCGGCGACCCATGCAAAAGATGACAAGGGCCTGGACTAAAGCAGGGATGGAAAGATGGGAACAAGTTTGGGAGAAATACAAAAAATGCAGTTGCATTTCTCAGTGACCCACTGGCCATAGGGAAGGAGAGTACATGCTGACTCCCCCCTTGCTGGTCCGGGATGCTGTGAGGAAGATTAGGAGTCTTTGGGGAAGCATCTGACGCCAGTGAACCTCAGGAGCTGGAGATGATCTGAAGGCTGTTCTCTTGGTGGGTTAAATTGCGTACAAGGGAGCGATATCTGGCTATGGAGCTAATATAGTGGACCTCTCTGGAGTTGTGCTTCCATCCACTGAGCTTGGAATGGGGGTGTGATGTCCCGTCCTTGAGGCACAAGGCCTGGAAATCAGAGCTCCCAAGACATTGTGGTTGCATGCATTTCCCAGCCCATCAGAATGGTATTTCTTTGACATAAATGACTAAACTCTAAGGGTCATTTGGGGCCTGAGTAAGCAGCTGTTTCACTTGGCATGTGTTAAATGATTTGTTCTGGATCAGAGGCTACAAGGCAAAAAAAAAAAAAAAAAGCTAGAAAAAAAGAAGCAGGTAGAGAGGTCAACAGTTAGCAGAGACATATGAGCGTGACCTTTGGCATCAGCAACAAAGAGTGCTTGGGCTGACTTCTGTTGTCATAACACGGGATATTACAGCCCCCTCCCCCCGGGGAAAACTCTCTCACCTAGGAATGAATTCCACTGGCATTGTTGTGTCATAGCATTAAAAATCTTCTGGGACTGGACAGAGCTTTTGTTGATCATGAGCAAGCTATTGCTGAGGCCATGTGCAAAGAACAAAACGAAATCTCGATCTGGAATAGAAGCGGGCATGAAGTTGTATAGGGCGCTCTTTAAGGGGGAAAGTGTTTTCAGGACAGCTTCTTTGAAAGCAGATTGACTGAGTTGTTAATATAGAGAATAAGTATTGTCGTTTTGCTGCAGGTCCTCTACGAACCTTTATGCACTTGCGTCAGAACTAACTGCGGTTTGCAAGTTTGTTTGTTAAATTTTCAAAGTGTTTCATTTCTTACCATGGTTCTGTCGTCGGGAGAGATTTTCTTGTGGCCTCATTTGCTCCAGGCACACGAACTGAGATTTGGAGAGGACCTTAGCCCTGCAGTGAGCTTTAGAGGCTGTTAGTCTGACTTTCTGCCTAATGTAAGATGTCTTAATTTTTACTTTTGTCTGTTTTTCAGTTTCCTAAGACAATACGTGTCACAAAATGAACTTATTTATTATTTTCATCTGTGGACATCGGCTTCTCTAAGAGTTTAAATATTAAAATAAATCTGCAAACATATAGTTTACCTCAAATTATTATTTATGTTAGTAAAATAGCAAAGAAAAGTTAATGCATGCCCCATGTGCTATAAGATAATAAATATGAATATACACAATGTGTATTTATAGAGTAATGAACTACCTTTACATTTATGGCATAAGCCTCATTTATATATGGTCAAAATTTGACTATCATATATGCTATTATAGGATATATTTGTATAAAAATCTTTGATAAAATTTTGATTGACCTACATTTCACAATGTTAATACTACGTTATGGTCTATCTACAAAGAAAATTCCAAAAGACCTTTGTTTAAAGTACACACGCACATTTTATGCCATCAGCTTTTTTCAAACACTCATACTCTTCATTTTTCTCAGCAGAGTTTGGGAAGCAGCATGATTGAACAAGTTTTGCATGCTCGCACAAGGAATTCTTTTTGGAAAGGTCCTCTCATTTGCTATTTCCATTTTCAGAGCACTCACAGACCATATTCCAGAAAAATAGAACCCTGAAAAATGAAGCCTATGCATTTATGAGTTTCAGGAACCACCAGGAAATTTCTTTCTTTGAAAGCATGGTGAAGGTCACAAGCCAATTTCAGGAACCAGACAAATACTGTGACTTCCTTCTGCTGTTGACCGCTGTCTCTGTGCTTTCCAAACGGCAGGGCCTGCGCCTGGAAACAGAAATAGAGAAACTAGCAGGAAAGATCAGCTTGTTGCTGGGGCTTGCTCTCAGAGACAGACAACTACTGCAGTTAGTTGGAATTTAACCCTTGCACCTTCTCCCTAGGATGTGTAATTCCAGTTGAGTTGGTTCCATTTATTGAGGGCCTGATTATGTGCTGCGGGCAGGTCTCTGCCAATTTTTTTTTTTTAGATCATCATTGCTTTGTGTATCGATGTTGGCAATAGTACTTACACGATTTTGGCTTGAGACGCAACTGGCCTCTGCCCCAAGACTTCACAATTAGAATGTGATTGGAGTTACAGGTTTAAAAATGAAAGGTCTGTGAAAATCGTCTTTCCCACCCAGGAGACACCAGGGGAGGCTCTGCCACGTTCTCGCCGCCATCCCTGAGTGCACGCTGCAGCGGCCATGGTTAGATTTGGCACAGTCAGAACGACCAACTTTAGTTTAGTTCCGAAAATTGCGTGGATGTGAAGTGTCACAATCATTATTCCATGTTCCTGTTCCTCTCCCTTTCCCCATCAAACCGTGTATTTCAGAAAAATCAAAAACTTTGAAAAGTTTTTTCCCCTTTTTGAGTAAAAAGTAATGCCGGGTGATGCAAAACTCAAAAATTAAAGAAACACTACCAGAAGTGAGAGCCCCATTGGTCCCCACCCCCCTGCCCTGAGTGACCGTTGCAGATGGTTGGGGCTGTTTCGCTCCCTCTTGTTTCCTAGGTGTAATGGCATGTTTAATGTGCGTGTGGAATGTGGTCACTACTATTTACACGGTTTTGAAAGGAGCTTTTTTTGCTGAGCACTGTAACTCGGACAGTTTCCATATCAGTTCAGAAAGATCTACCTCATTCACTGCCAGTCATTCTGTGGTGTTCTGTTGCATGGTGAGCCATCGTTTATATGACTACAGTATTTCCCTCACCCACACTTTTTTCTCGTTTTTAAACAAATGAGAAGGAGGTGAAAATGTCTGCTGATATCAGCCTCGGGGACTGTCCAGCTGCTTCTGGTTAAGTCTTACGGAGGCACAGATGATGCTGGATGTGTGACCACCTGAATTTCCTGTCAAGGATTAATGGAAGTATTCACATTTTAAATCAGTGACATGTTAATGGGATAAAATTTTACTTTTGTGAGGATAAAATCAGAAATTTATCTGATGATGATTACCTTCCTAAACTTGTTGGCCTCTTGGAAAAATGGATTTTGAGCTACTTTTCCAAAGAGAATTTTAATTAGCTATATGCCTTGTGAGTGAAGACCACCAACAAATAAACAGGTTATTTACTTCTTAACTAGTGAAAACTAATCTCACTTGTATCCATTTTTATTAATATTAACTAACATTATATTCATGTTTTAGAACATTGGATCCGTGTCTTGCACCTAAAGTCTGTCTTGTCAGAGACTCTCATTGGTGATATCACATCACTGGCAACCAAACATATACACATCCGCAGAGTGGGTGCTAATTCTCCAGCACGTCAGGGATGGAGCCCTGAAAGCCAGCATTCTCCTCCGTGCGTCACACGCCTCTGCCCTGGCATCTTGAAGGAGTGCAGACAGGCCACGGGGAGGCAGCTGGCTTCTGCAGACACAGTGCATCAGCCTGAGGTTGTAAATGGCCTTGATCATTATGCAAGACGCATAGCACTCTGATTAGCGCCACGCTGATTAGCGCTCTGCAGTAACTGCCTTCCAGAACACACTAATTGAAGTCCTTCTTTGCATGGAGTTTACATTATGTTTAGATAAATCCCTCATATGACATTTTAATGGGTATTTGTAAAGAAGTCCAAGGACCACCATTCACGTAAGAATCATTTTTTTTTTAAGACAAACAGGCACGGTGCTAACATAAAAGGCTCATTGAAGAGAATCCGTGTTACTAAGTGCAGATGAGTGTCCTACAGCCACAGCCCGCTCTCCCGGTTACAAGTGGCTTGGTTTTGCATTCTGGGTCTTTACTCGATGTTTGTGGTTTAGGTTTTGTGTCACTCTCAAATTCAGACTTAAGCCATCCGGAAATGGAGCTGGGGAGGGGTCCCAAGAATTCACAACTGCAGTCGTCAGTATTTCACCCCTTCATTCTTTTATTCATTTTTCATTCAGATAATGGTATTTTCATTTTACAAAGCATATGTTAGGTCATTTCTCAAGACCCTCACTGTGTCTATCCTTCATTCAGGCCACAGGATATCCATCAGTTTCTGACACACAGACACTCCCAGGGTGTGTCCTAAATGTGGAGTGGGGTCGGACTCCCTCTGACCTCCCTGGGGCCCCCTTCCCTCTCCCCAAATCAACTGGTTATAGAACAATTGGAAAGAGCTGGGAGTCTGGCATGGCACAGTCCCTGGATAGTCTCACCTACTTCTTAAGTGCTGATTTGAATTGTAGCTCTAATTTGGATGCTAGAAATTTAAAAGGGATTAAGCAAAAACAAACAAAAAGAAACAACTCATAGACACAGACAACAGTATGGTGATTACCAGAGGGAGAGGGAGTGGGGAGGAAGAGAAGGTATGGGGGGATAAATGGTGATAGAAGGAGACTTGACTTTGGGTGGAGGACACACACTACAACATGCAGATGATGTATTTTAGAATTTTATACTTGAAACCTATATAATTTTATTAACCAATAAAATTGGTCACCCCAATAAATTCAATAAAAATGTTTTTAAAAGGAAATTTAGGAATTGCTCTCTTCATTCACGGACCCAAATCAGAAAGGAAATTTGGCTAGGGCTCTTGAGAGAGATACCTCCACCGCACCTGCACTCCCAGCATACTTTCTTCCTAACCTGTTCCAGCCTGAGCAGGACTATTTATTATGGCTATTAACAAATATGCCTCTTCCACGGGACTCTAACTCCAAGAGGACAGGGGTAAGTCTTATTAGCCTCCACATCACAGCATTATGACTGGCATATATAGGCACTCAGTAAAAGTTTGAATGAATGAACAAAAAGTAAATCAGGATATCATGAGGTATTAAGGAAGTGCAAATTAAAACTGTGATGTAATACCACTAAACACCTACTAGAATGACCAAAATTTTTAAAAATAAAAATGACCAAAAAAGTGGTGGGAAGGAAGTGAAGCAGTCAGAACTCGCATACACTACCGGTGGGAGCGGCGTTTGGCAGTTTCTTATAAAGCTTACCGAATACTCATCAAATGACTCAACTGACCCACTCCTAGGTATTTACCTAAGGGAAGAGGAAAACTTTGGGACGTACAAACACCTGTCTGAAATGTGTATAACAGCTTTATTTATACTCACCTAAAACTGAAAACAACCCAAATGTCCTTCAACTGGTGAGTAGGTAAGCAAACTGTGGTATGTCCACACAATGGAATACTACTCAGTAGAGAAAAGGAACAAGCTCTTGATACATGCCAGTCTGCAAAAGTGCATTATGCTAGTAAACCAGACAGTATAATTCCATTTATATGACATTCTGGAAAAAGCAAAGCTAGGGACAGAGAACAGGGCAGTGGGGGTCAGAGCTTAGGAATGGAGGATGGGTTGACTCCAAAAGGGCAGCTGGAAGGACTGTTTTGTGATGACAGAACTGGTCTATGCCCCAATTATGACGGTGGTTACAGAATCTGTATATTCGTCAAACTCCTACAAACTATATAACAAAAAAGTAATAAATTTTACTGTATATAAGTTACTAATGTAATGTAAAAGTAGACCAGAGATGTTTTGCTGTTTAGCGTGAAGTCAGTAAAAAAAGTCAAAAGGAATCTTGAGTACCTGCAGTCTTAGTAGCCTGGCCCGAGTTTGCACGTTCGTGAACACACACACACAGGGTGGGTGTATGTTGGTGAGTAGCAAAGGCCGAGTTCCTGCTCTCGTGGTGGGGGGAGGGACAGACAGTAAACGTGTGAATAATCCAATGACTGTGGCACCTTTAGCGAGCGGTAAGTGCCTAGGAGACCATAAAGCAGGCCTTAGCCATAGAGAGCGGTACTGAGTGCCGGGGCCTCTCCGACGAGATAAGCTGAGACCCAGGAGGTATGAAGAAGACATCCATGTATGTGAACATTCAGGAAGAGCAGTCAAGGCAGGGAAAATATCAAACACAGACACCCTGAGGGGATGCATAGAGGAGACACACTTAAAAACCTCCCACTTCAAAAATCATAGAAAGGCGGGGTCCAATGCAACAAACATCCTTTCAGATGTGTGGCCAGGCTTCCAAGGACCTATGGCAAAGCCCCTAAGAGGGACTTAAGCTTTGTATGTTCGAAAAGCTGACAGCAGATCGATGGGACTGGCCCAAGCTGAGGGCCCCGGAGGAGACGAGCCCAGACGCACGGGCAGGGGTCAGCCTCTGTCAGCCCTAGAGGCCGCACTTGGATCGATTCCAAATCTATTAGGAGCTGTTGGAGGCTCTCGAGCAGCAATGTGAAGTGCTCTTGTTGACATTTTAAAAGGATTCAGGTCAGCTGCTGCCAGGAGAGTGGGCTGTGGGGGACCACGAGAGGCAGGAGAAGGAGAGTTCGGCTCCTGTGGAAGGTCAGAGAGAAAGCGCTGCCAGCCCAGAGCTCTGCTGTGCCGTGGGGTCTGGGAGAAGCGGTGACTAAGATATATCTCAGATATGGAACTTGCTGAGAGAACGGAGATTGAGGCCAGTGAGAAGGAAAAAGAGGAATCAAGGACGAAGTCTTGGTTTGAGGCATGAATGTCTAGGTGGCTGGCAGTGTATCTTTTGCTGAAATAGGGAAGATTGAGGGAGAAACAAGAATTTTCTTTGGTAGCAGGGCAGGAAATCAGAAGTTCCATTTTGGACCCAGTAACTGAGATGCCCATTAGGCACCTGTGTGAAGATGTAAGTAGGATGCTGGATCTCTGGGAAGAAAACAGGCTGTATTTCAGAGACTGTGGCATGTAGATGCCACCTAAAGTCTTAGAAACAAACAAATCCACCGTAGAGAGAACCTGCAGGCAGAGAAGAGGACTGATGACCGAGGTTTTAGGTGTACGACTTTTCAGGGCCAGTCAGAGGAAGAGCCAACAGGGAAACTGAAGAAAGCTGGTGAGGTGGGAAGTAAACTAGCACATGCAGTGATGAGATGTCGAGGGGGAAAAGTCGTTCAAAGAGAAGGAGGTGGTCAAACTCTATGGAATGATTTAGAGAGTTCAAGTAAGATGAGGACAGATAAATGACCATTAAATTTGGCCAGGTGACCTTGATGAGCACAGTTCCTGTGGAATTATGGGGCAAAAAGCCTGTTTGGGGTGAGAACTTTGGGGGAGAAAGTGGAGACAGTTGCTGTAGACTATTCTCTTAAGAAGTTGTGCTGATGGAGTGACCAATCTTGTAAGATGAGAGACCGTGATGATGGGAGCTGGACAGGAGGGATAACCACAGGACTTCTGTCTTTGAGAGAACGAGGTGGCTGGGCTCCAGGGGCCATGTGGACAGGTTGGCCATAGATAGGAACACGGACAGTTCATCCGTTGTAACCAAAGGGAAGGCAGACAGAGACAGACAGGTCCAGTTAGGTGGGAGATTCAGGAGCGAAGCTGAGATGTATGTAGTTCCTCTATGTTTATTTCCCCACAGGTACTGGTGAGGTCAAGTGCAAGGAGTGAGGTGGGTTGCTAGAGATTTGAAGAGAGACTGAAAAAGGGTACGACAGTTTTGGAGACTCAAGGGGAAAGCACATTGCAAGTAAAGGGAGAGGAAAGTGGGTGGATGATCCGCCCTTGATATAGAGCGAGGCCACCGCACTGCGTGTCTGTGTGCACACATGCTCATGCCCACTCACAGCCCCCACGCAGGGCACCAGAACACGGACGTCACAGCCAGTGAAGTAGAGAAGGACCTGAGCAGCAGAGAATTGGCTAAACTTCAGCTAGTAGACAGAGTACTCTCCACCTGTAGAAACTACATTCTAACCTGAGGAGAGTTGGACTCTGGACCAGCTGCTTCTCTTCTGGGTTTAGATTCTTTTTTTTTTTTTTTTTTGGTTTAAAATAATTTTTTATTGCCCAGGATATTTTTTTTCTTGTGTCTTGTGGTTTTTTTTTTTCTTGTTTTCTTTTTAATAACTAATAAGTTCAAGCTTAGGGAAGCTTGCCTTTGTCTTGAAAAACAAAACAACAAAGCTGATACATCATTTGCCAACCTGATCTTGTTTTTAGAGAGAGACGGGAGTCATCTTGTAGGAGTAAAATTTATACCACGAATGATTCAGGTCTCAGTCTGGTGGTACTAAAAGGAGACAACAGTATTATTGACAAAATTATTATCTGCTGGTGGCATTTGCGGAAAAGAAGCCCTTGCAAATTTCTAAACAACAATAAACTCTGTTAGGAAATTCTAAAGTGTCTTACAGGCCAAAAAGGGAGTGAGCTTAGTAAAATGCCTCAACAGAGTTTGAATAAAATACTGGATTTGAGAATTACTGGAGCTTAGATATGTAAAAATAGAGTTGTAGGTTGGGTCATGCTTACAGTGGTCTCAAGTTCAAAGAAACTACTGTGACAATACACCACTTCACAGGCCACACACTTTTCCAGGAGCTTCTTTCCTTCAGTAGGGGCTGGCAGAAGGCGAACTCAGTCGTTTTCCAATGTAGATGCCTAGCCCCAAAGCCAAAACATGAGACAGGAAGAGAGATGGAATGAACACCTTAAGAAATTCCTCAGAGAAAATACCCCCTTTCTTCATGGCTCCGCTTTTCCTCATGCTTAAAGAAACAGACCATTTCGGGTGCCGGAAGTGGACCTCCTTAGGTGGAATGTTCTCAGGCCTACTGGACCAGTCTGACACCCAGTCTACACTTTTCTCCAAAGCATCAACTTCCTTCTCTCCTTCCACAGCTTCTTCTGACTGAGAGCTCTGGTCCCTGCTGTCGTGCATTTCCACATCCAACGTAATTTGTCCATCTTCTTGTGGGGAAGGGCTGTCACAGTGAGAACTGCCTCTTGAACTACTCTGTCCTGATTCATGTTGTGCATCCAAAAGAATCTTCTCGATTGTGGATAGAGGATGAGGAAGGGACGTGTTCCAGCCCCCCATGTTTCCCATTGCCATTATCATGGTCATTGCTGCTGTTCACAGGGAGCTCCACCCAGGAACTACTGAGGCCGGCTGGCCAGGGCAGGGGCTGCTCCCCTTCTTTGCAGTTGTTTTTGTTGTGGTTCAGGGGCGGCGGCTGCTCCAGTAAATGAGACATTGTCGGGCGGCTGGAGGAGGTCTGTCCGCAGCTGGACTGGCTCGGGTTCTGGGTTTAGATTCTATTTGTAGTCAGTTTCCTCTGTAGACTGAACACTGGTGTGATGCTGCCGTCTGTCTCTCCACCCACGGATGTGATACTTGGGAGAAGTAAGAGCAAAGGGCAGTATTTCTAAGACTGTCAACAAGGAGCCTGAAGTCCTTGGTGAGGCATCTGGAGAAATCAAACCAAAAGCTGAGGGCCTGAGGTTTTGCAGAGAAAATAAAACTCTCCAACTTCATTTATTGGGTTGGCCAAAGAGTCTGTTTAGGTTTTGTTTTGTTTTTTTTCATAAAATAAAAGATACACTTTTTGTTTTCACCAATAACTTTATTGATTTGGGTATTTTGAGTATGTCGGCTATCTCCTGTGTAGTGTAACGTGGGTTGTTTTCAGTTAGTGTCTCGTTTTGATCACTATCAACTTCAACTGGTCTACCCAATCTTGGAGCATCATCTAGCGAGAAATCTCCAGCACAAAACTTCTCAAACCACTTTTTGACACATTCAGTCAATCACAGCCCTTTCTCCATAAACTGCACAAATATTTTTTTTTTGCATTTTAGTTGCATTTTTACCTTCCTTGAAATAATAAAGCATAGTATGCCAAGAATGTTGCTTATTTTCTTCCATCTTCAATATTAAAATGGCTACACAAAAATTCACCAATTTTGATTTTTTTTTAATGCACACTGATATGACAGCTGTCACAATACAGTTTAACAAAATTGTCTCGAATAAAGTTAAGGACAACTAAGAGCTACTAGAGCCTTCTTACAGAAAAAACCAAACATACTTTCTGGCCAACCCAATACATCGGTCAGGTTAGCAACAGATCTTTATCTACAAAGGGAAGTGTGTTGCTTTCTTATTGCTGCTGCATCAAATCACCACAAACTGATTGGTTTTGAGCAATACAATTTTATTACCTTACAGTTCTGGAGGTCAGAAGTCTAAATATGTTGACAGGACTTCTTGAGACTTCAAAGGGAGACATGTGCCCCTGGCTTTTCTAGCTTCTACAAGGCACCTGCATTGCTTGGCTTGTGGCCCCTACCCCCATCTTCAAAGCCAGCGCTATGATCCTCACATTTCTCCCCAGTCTGCCTCGGCTTCCTTCCTGCTTGTCTCTTTCTCTACTAAGGACCCTTGTACTTACGTAGGGCTCAGCCATAAAACAGGGGACAATCACTTTCTCTCAAGATCCTAAACCTAATCACACCTACGAAGTCCCTTTGCCATGTTAGGTAACAGTCACAGGTTTGGAGCATCAGGATGAGGACAGCTTTGGCCAGGGAGGGAGCATTGTTCTGTCTACTACAAGGAGTCTCCTGCTCTATCCACCAGCAGGACTTTTTACTTGGTTAAAGAACTTCATTTAAAAAAGCCAAACCCTCCTGTTTCTGTTGATAAAACTGCATCTTCAGGACTAATTCATCTTCACAGAGGCACCTTTCCCTCTCGTCTTTGCTCTTTCCCCATGGACTAGGCGGCAGCCTGAAATTAAAACCCTGCATTTGCCTAAATCAGCCATCTAAATCTTTTATTGTGCACCTAACATGTACAATAATAGGATCTAGAGCTTTTTACAAAGAAATTCTTTATATGAAACTCTCAGACCAAATGCAAAAAAGGTATGTTTTCTCTGTTTCATCATAGAATTTCTTCTGCATTTTAGATACTTAAGATTTGAACTTCTGCTGCATAAAACATTGAGGGTAGACATCCCTTCCTAAAGTTCACCATGTAGTTCATTCAGTAATTCCCATCATCCTCATGTTTTATTACACTCCCAGAAAATGTTGATTCATCCACGACTGATAGAGCATGTTTACATCACTTGTCAACTAATTCCATGAGGACATGTGTGCTCTAAGATTCTGCCTCAAATCCTGGGCGGGGAAGATTCTGGTGTGTAACTTCCGTGTGTGGCCTTGCAGAAGTTATGTCACCTCCAGAATCTGACTTGGCTCCTGTATAAACGGTGACGAATTATACCGCCTCCCTGTGGACTGGGTGTAGACCATCTGACTTTTCACAAAAAGCCTAATGATAAATACTAAGCAGTGCCAAAAGTCAAGATTTAGCCTCACATAATTCATCTATGCCTCTATAAATTTCCTCTCTTTTAATTAGATTTGATGTGCCTCATTATTTCTCGTTTAGAATCATGTTTGAATTTTGCTTCCAACCATTTTGTATTCATTTAAATATAAGACTGTTTTTCTTTTAGTTTAAGAAGAGATTTCGGTTTGTATCTCATTATGCTTTTTCTTATTATAATAAAAAATACTATTTAGAAATCTAAAATTCTCTTGCTCATTGGTGCACAGGTGGAGAGATGCCACACTGCCGGTTCTTACTAGTGGTACTGGCCAGGGTGCTGGCAGGCAAAGAGGCGATGCTCTCATAAGGGGCCATTAAAAAGATTATGTGGGAAGAAGGGTTGAGCGAAACCAAAAAGGAATAATAAAGCACCTGAGAGCAGAAAGGCATCCTGTATCCACCTGCACCTTAAAGGGCAGGGGAGGGAGGGGCTGCCAGAACCTCTCAAGAGGTGTAGCTATAGAAGATTCCAGTGGATGGGCACGCCCAGGGTCAAACCCCCACCCAGCCGGGGGGAAAGAGAGAAGGAAAGCAAAAGAAATCAATATGTCGAACCTGCTCCCGCTCCCTGGTCTCCTGCCAATGCTTCCTTTATTCAAACCCACGTGGAAGCCGGTGGGCATGGGAGCCAGTTGACACAGTCCACAGTGGTCTCCCTCCTGGCACACAGCACGGTGGAGAGTAATCTGCAGGAGCAAACAGAATATGTCCAGCAGAATGGTCTATAGGAAAAATTATTATCCCAAATTAATTTATCTTAGCCTTCAAAATGTGGTTGTATGTAAGCATACGTGCACCCCCATACCTAGGCCCTGACCCCTTAGGTTCCAAGCATCTTTCTTCTCAGCACCGCTGGGGGTGGCCTTGTTGCTGTTGGTGGTGCCGTTGGTGATACTGAGGTGGTCAGCGCAGATCAGCGCATCCTTCTGTGGGTGGAAAGTTGACTAATAAGTTCGAGGTGCAGATAGCACAGTGACTGCGGAGTCGCTGTTTACCCAGCCAGCTTTCGGAGAGGTACTCTCCCTCACTCCTCCCGCCCTCCTTCTCCAGGATGGAGCTTCAGCATGGGGTCGGCCTACCAGTTTCACAGTTGGCGTGTGTTCGTGATCGTCTGCGCCCTCCCCTGCGTCTGCTCTGTAGTGGCCCTCACATTCATGCCGGAGAGTCCACGGTTCCTGCTGGAGGTAACACTTATTCCTACCTATTCTCAAGGAAGCCACATACGTTGGAAGGAGTTGCTTGTTGATTCTAGGGACGTCTGTTGGCCTCTTTGGGAGGTATATTTCTCCTTCCCACTGTGGCTCTACGGAGGGTTTGGTGTCCTGGAGACATGCTTCAACCACCAGCATGAGAATAAGCTGCCTCGGGGCCAGAAAGGACTCGTGTTCCTCCTCAAGCAAGTAACTTTTTGCTCAATGAAGAAAATGTGGCTTATTGTTTTATAAGTGAAAGTTTACCATCCGTAGGTGCTATTTCTACTCATAGGCATGTCCACTGAACTGCTAAGGTACTCAAGGATATCCGAGTGGTCTGTATGTTCCCCTGGGGTGTACCTAAATGCTTTTGCACAGTTACACACAGTTGGGTCTGGCAATTCAAGATGGCTATTGGAAAATCAGAGAGTATAAGTGTTTCACCTCCTCGCACTTCACTGTCTACTTACATTTGTTAGGCTGGAAAACATGATGAAGCTTGGATGATTCTGAAGTTAATTCATGACACCAACATGAGAGCACGCGGTCAGCCCGAGAAGGTCTTCACGGTGAGTACTGCTGCTCAGCGCATCATCTATGCCAGCGGCAGAAACCTTTTCTGAAAAGACCAGATTGTGAATTCTTCTCCCTGTACCAGCTCCACTTGTCCTTCCATTCCTCAAACTTGCCATTTTATCAAACCTCAGCCTGCCATGCTGCTGTGGGATGTGCTGTTGTTCCCTCTGCATGGATGTTCATGTTACAAAGTTCACTCTCAATGGGAAAATCAGTCTAAATGAATGAAAATTAGGTGTGTGGTATTTTTAGAAGGTACATGGTTTTAAGATCTTTTGATATATACAGCATATAGTTAGATGGAAAATGTTTTGTGTAAAACAGGTTTCAGGGGACATACAGTAAGTAACACACAAGCGTGACAAAAGTAAGATCTTCAGTGTTTTATAAATAATACCAATTACAGTTCTTAAAATGTGAAACAGTTCCTGATTAAACAGTCCCCTGACATCTAATTTATTTATTTTATTTTTATCTAGGAAATACATTTTTCATAAGGTGAAGATAGATTTCATTTCGGCCTCCATCCAAATTATCACTGATTCTTCACTAGCAAAAACACTTGTGCAATGCAATAGAGAAATTAAGATCAGTAATGGAGGATCTGGAGCCTCTGAGTAGGTTGTTCTTTTGAATAGATGCATATTAGGGAAAGACTATCTTTAAATTAAAGGATCATGGGGCTGGTGGCATCTTGAGATATTGTCTAGAGGCTGAATATCACTTACCCCTTGTCAGCCAGACGAGGGTGAACCCTTTGCCAACGACGTCTGAGAAGGTGTCTCTGTAGGGCCTCATGGCCCTGCTCACCTGCTTTTCTCTCAGCAGGTCAGAGTTACCACGTCCCCTCATGCTCATCGTGTTCATGTTTGTGTATAAGTGGGAATAAGGTGGGAGCAATCCAAAAGAATGGATAATCTCAAAATCATTTTTATGTGACTGCCAAAGTCACCACATGATTCTACCATGACAATTTGTCTTTTTACTTGTTATATCTATAATACAGAGAATTTGCATGCATTCCTTCAAGGTCACCTTTTTAAGCCCTTTTGCATATGCCCCTATCTTAAATATAGTTCTCCAGGGCTTTATTTTCAGCTAATTTTTTTTTTTAACTCTACACACTCTCCTTAGCTGATCTCATCTGTTTCTGCATCTCTATAGCCAAACGAGCTCCTGAGCACCAGACATGCGTGTTGAAGAGCTTTGGGGCCATTATTCTATGTACTATGGGCCCTTTAAATTCTGAATTTTGAAATCTGAACTTACCACCTTAAGAGTTTCTAAGCTTCTTCCTTGTCCCAAAATTTATCAACAAGTACCACTGGTACCACCCAAACTAGAGCCCTGAAAACTATCCTATTTCCTTTATCTTCATTATGTAAAAAAATATCACTCTGAGCTATTATTCTCCATCCTAAAGATCATTGTTTCTTACTTTCTACTGTTACTGCCACTGATTTGGTTCATCCCTCATTACTCACTGCCCCTGCTCTTGGACTGTTTCTCAGGAATGCAAAACTCTTTGTGTTTGCCTAATACACTACTTCTTCTCACCCCTCTGCACGTGATATTCCTCCCACTTGGAATAGCCTCCAAATAGTTTGCACAAATGGTAAATGATATGTTCTCCATAAACGCCAGCTCAAACTCTATAGTCCATGAAGGCTTCTCTCTTCTCTTTCATTCCAGGTCACCTTGGGTGTTCTGTACAGTATGCCTCTCCCCTCTGATCTAGACTTCCATCAGAGTGCTTTTTACTTTGTATGGTAATTGTCCAGAGGGTATGATGTTGTTTGATGTTTGCATCGCTAAGAGCCAGTGTCAGGCCTGGCACCCCCATGGGTGCCAATAAATTAATAAACAGACACTGGTGAGTGGAGAAGCCTCCCAAAAGTAATATATTGAGTGATAAGAACACCCCCATGATTAAAAACAAATCTAGCCTTGGTCGGTGTGGCTCAGTGGATTGAGTGCTGGCTTGCAAATCAAAAGATCACCGGTTTGATTCCCAGTCAGGGCAACAGCCTAGGTTGTGGTCCAGTTCCCCAGTTGGGGGCGTGGAGCAAACAATCCATGTATCTCTTGCATATTTCTTTTCCTCTCTTTCTCACTCCCTTCCCCCTTGTCTAAAAAAATGAAATAAATTTTTAAAAATCTAGAGTATCACAAATTAATATCTATCAACACATGGATTATTTTGAGCTGACTCTATTTAGAATCTTGTGTTTAACTCAGACACTATTTAGGTTATTGCCTACCTGGTATAATTTGAAAGGTAGGCAGGGTCCCCAAATCACCTCCATCAAGAGCCAAACTCGGTACCTAGATTCTCACAATAGAAGTGCTGCTTTGGATGTTAGCAGAATCTCCTGGGGAAAAAAAAACTGCTCAAAAGTTACCCCTGGCAGGGGTAACATGTATGCACATTTCTGTGCCTCTCTCAGATTTGTCAAAAGCAGGTAAATGTTGACTAACAGGATAAAAAGGAACAGACCCAACAAAAAACCATTCTTCCTTCTCTCCCTCTCTCCCTTCCTCCTTCTCTCCCTCTCTCCCTTCCTCCATTTCTCCTCCTTCCCTCTCTCCTTCCCTCCCTTTCTCCCTCTCTCTCCCTCTCTTCCTTTCTCCCTCTCTCCTTCTCCCCCTCCACCCAAGATTCATTCTTGACTTTGAAAGCATTCCTTCTCTTGACTCTTGGTTCTTTTCCTTAGCAAAAGGTGGCTAACTTAAGTAATAGATACAGCTTTTCATGCCAAAACTCCATCATTCATTCCCCTTCTATGGCTGAAGAATCAGTGTTGATGCTTGCCATTGGAGCTCATCCACTTGACCTTGCACCATGGTCACCTGTAGGTATTTGCTGACCAGTCACTGTGGGTTAGTTAGGCTGTGGGAAAAAGAAGAGAGGATCATAGTGATGCTCCAAAAATAAAAGTTTGATGGGAAAACTAAGAATTATGGTTAGGAGCCAAATTCATCAAATAAGTAGGTTCCAAAGAAAAGTATGTACAATCACTTTAGTCCAAGCAAAATAATTCTTCATCCAGAAGCTAATCTATCTGATGTTTTATATGGCTTTGTTGTAGTGATTCAGAGAGGGGCGTTTTGGTTTCATGCTATTCCATTACCACTTGCTCTTCCCTCATTTCTCTATGGCATTCCCTCCCATTCCTTCTTTATTCCATTCTTTTAGGTGCCATTTGGATCTGTATACTTACACCAGCAGTCTCATATATGTATAGAGTAATTATCAAATACCTGCTTTTTTGCTGGAGTTAGCTTTCATTCTCCTAAAAATAAATAGTAAGCCTACTCTGAGCAACTTCAGAGGAGAGAACTCAGCACTTTGCTCTCTGTTGCTGTTTACAGGTAAACAGGATCAAAATCCCAAAACAAATAGATGAGCTGATCGAAATTGAGAGTGACACAGGAACATGGTACAGGAGGTGTTTCGTTCGGATCCACACGGAACTGTATGGAGTAAGTAACAAGCCTGCCCTGAATTGTTGGCCAACTCATTGCATTTGAGGTTGGCCAGAGCAGAGTTGGCTGGACCAATTCCTTCTGCCCAGGACACCTGACTCCTAGAATAGGACCAGGTAATTGGATCCCTTTGGGATCATCGGGGTAACTAAGACATTCATCTTTGGGAAGGGAAGGTGTTTGGCAAGGATTCTTGGCAGTGTCGCATACACTGAAGCCTTGAGTTACTTTGCCCCTTGGCCTCCAGGAAGCTGATGAATGAACATTCCAGTATTTGGTTTCCTGTAGCCTTTAGCTTTGACATTTTAAGTTCAAATGAATCCAGTGGAAAGAAAACTCAACTTTTTAGTAATTTGTTGGAGGGAGTGGGGTTGACTAGGTAGCTGCATAAGTAAACTAACTTTAATATTTCACAGATTTGGTTGACTTTTATGAGATGTTTCAACTACCCCGTCAAGGAAAACACAATAAAGCTTACAATTGTTTGGTTCACCCTGTCCTTTGGGTAAGTAATATTTGAATTCTTGGTGAGTGAAATCTTTAAATTTCCACACTGTAACTCCCAGTCATGCTACTTTCTTACACTGTTTGATGTTGTTAACTTTTAAAAAAGAATTTTTCCAGCTTAGATTTGCTAACAATTATGGTTTTATAACCCAATAATTTTACTTATCTTGTCATAAAGCTGAGGTGGCAAAACCAATAGTATTTAGAAAGTCTGATAAGACCCTGAATGATTTGTTCCCTATGACTTCTCCACCTTCCTCTCCTTGTGTGCTTGGCCCCAGTCACACTGGGCTCTTTGCTCTTCCACAGGCAAGAATAATATAACTCACTTTCAGGTTGATAGGGTCTTTGTGGCTGGCAGAGCCCCACATTTATGCTGCAAGTTCCATGCCTTAATATCCCCAAATGACAACAGGCAAGTCATCAGATAGCACTGATCTTTCCTAGTGCTGTGAGTTGAAATAAAGGGACAAACAAGGAAACTGGAAGTCAGGAGACCTAACCTCTTGTTCTGCATGGGACTTGGGGGCATTGCTGAGATTTAGTTCTTCATATCTAAGTTGAGAGGGTTGATTTAGGAAATATAGAGTAACTCCCACCCAAGTTCTAGAAAACCTATCAATCTATGAAGGAAGAGGAGGAT
The DNA here is from genome assembly GCA_004026765.1 of Micronycteris hirsuta. Taxonomy (NCBI): domain Eukaryota; kingdom Metazoa; phylum Chordata; class Mammalia; order Chiroptera; family Phyllostomidae; genus Micronycteris; species Micronycteris hirsuta. The sequence continues at coordinate 61,867 of PVJI01007990.1, forward strand.
GAAATTAAGTGCCTACTATGTGCTAAACACTAGGCTGAGTGGTAAGTAAAACGAACACTCTACTCCCAAGATGTGAAGAGTTATATGATAATAATTATTTGTTTTGTTTGTTATTTAATAATTTATTATTGCCCACATTTTAACTTATGATTTCCTTACTGATATCCCTGAAACCTCAGACAACATATAACATTTAGTGGATATTCAGTAAATGTTTGCTGAGTAACTGAAAACTAGGCTGAAATTCCTCCATGTCATTGATTATGGACATTCCGGAGTAACATGGAATGGAATGCTACAATGCTTCCTCATGGTTTCTGTTGTTAAAGTTTTTGTCCTATATATGTGGCTAGAGACTAATGCTATAGATGTTGCATCTCTGAGACATGTCGTGTTCAATGGCCACCACCCACACCTGCACAGTACTTTAATTCATGATCTACAAAGAGAAGGGGTTAGAATCTGTGGACTCCTGAGCCAGAGGTGTTTCCAGAATCCTGATGACAGCGGTGATAAAACTACACATACTGTCTTTGGAGCACTCTCTAGCTGCTACCTACTTTGCAGCCCGTTTAATCTGAGTAACCACCCAGAAGGTGGATACTCTCATTAGTCTGGTACTGGAGACATGGTCAGTGAGGCTGAGATAACTGGCTGGAGATCACACAAATGGCAAGAGGCGAGGCCAGAATTCGAACCTAGCAGTCTACCTGCGACAGGATAAACTAGAACAATTGTTCACAAACTTGAGTGCACATCAGAATAATCACCTGGAGGACTCCACCCCCAGAGCTGCTGACTCACAGGTCTGGATGGAGCCTGAGAATCTGCATTTCTAACAAGTTCCCAGGTAACATTGATGCTGCTGGTCCAGGAACCCCAATCTGGGGACCACTATTTTAGAGCATTTTTGTCCAGTAGAAACATAATGTGAGGCACGCCTATCACTTTAAATTTTCTGGCAGCCATATGAAGAATAGTCAAAGGAAACAGATGAAATTAATTTTAGTGATATATTTTATTTGACTCATTGTGTCTAAAATATTACCATTTCAACATGTAGTCCATATAACACTGATTAATGACGTATTTTACGTTCTTTTTTGTTATCCTTGGTGATATTGTATTTTTACAGCACATTTCAGTTTGGACGAGGCACATATCAACTGCTCAGTAGCCACGTGTGGCCAGTGGCTGCCGTACTGACCAGTGCAGTGGCGTGACTCAGCTGTTCCCTGTTCGAATGGCACGTTAGAGTCCAAGAGGCGGAAAGCGGAAATAACCTGGATTTGCAGATGATCACCTAAGTGGCCCTTTTCTAGCCTCCATCTGCTTTGAGAAATGAGGCCCCACCCCTTGGCTAGCGGTAGAAGAGTAGAGCAGGAACAAAGAAAGATTCTCACTCATAAAAGAGGTCATTCTTTAAGGGCCCTCATGGTTTTGGGACACCAGGAATCTGTATCACCGCACTGGGAGGTGGGGCTCCTTGGCACAGCCCCGGGCGATGAGAAAACGTCAGAACCTGGGTGCCACATACGGGCACAGGGTGGGATTCTATGCACGCGTCCCCCCAAAGTAAGGCTTCAGGAATGATATTCCTGGGGTTCTCCAGGGAACCCTGAGCCATATGTCTAGCTTGATTTTAGCAGACTTAATCGTGGTGGGGAGAGAGCCATGCAGATTACTGCGTGATGAATCATAGTGCTTCAGGGGGCCAGTCAGCGTCAGAGTGAACGCTTCTCCGGAACCGCCAGGTCTCCGCGCGCCAGGGCGGCGTGCACTGCCGCTGGTGTGCTGGCGTCCTTACCAACTCACGTTCCTTTGTCTTCGCAGGTACTATGGATTGTCTGTATGGTTCCCTGATGTCATCAAACACCTGCAGTCGGATAAAGATGCATTACAAATTAGAAATGTGCCAAGAGAGAAATATGCAAATTTCAGTATTAATTTTACAATGGAAAATCAGATTCATGCTGGAATGGAATACTACAATGGCAGGTCCAGAAATTTTGAAATAATTTAATATGTCACCTGTTCACAGAAACTTATTTCTTACTAGCTTTCACTGCACTGAAACATGCATTTGTTTTGTTTTTCGTTTTGTTTTTTTAAGTTTGTGCATTTAGTCATTTTCTGGCAGAATATAAATGCTTCCAAATGGGCATTAAAGACAAAAGAACAGTTATTTCACTTAAAACTACTTCTCAAAACTGATATGAAACCAAAATTTAGAGAAACCCTGGTGAGAAACGAAAAAAAGTTGTAGAACAGAAGAATGAAGAATATGAGAAAGTAACATGGGTTGTAAGGCTATTTGGTTCAGTGAAGAAATCTGAAGTATAATTTTTTGCCTGTCTTCTATTCCTAAAGAGGGGGACTACTTTTCAGAATTCCTTTTTCTCCATGATGCTGATTCAAAAAATTGGGGTTACATTTTATCAGGAAGAGATTCAATTAGAGAACAGAAATAATTTCCAAAGTTAAGGGCTTTGAAAATAAGGAATAAGTTTGCAAAGGATATTTTTGAGTATAGAATCTGGAATGCCTCTTGCTGAAGACAGAGAAGTGACTCAGGAAGGTGATTCTGGTTCATTCTTTCAAAAAAGCAAAGGGATGGACAAGGTCACTATTTACATCCATTATTTGTTGTCTGAGCAAATAATCACTGGTATGAGTTCCTGGTGGTTTACATCATTCTTAGGGAATTGTCCCAATTTCAAAAGTGATAAAAGTAAAAATCTAAAATAATCAGTTTCCCAGAGCAAAACCCAGTTTGGAAAGATGAAAAAGAATTCTGTGGGTTGTTTATGGTTTACAATGAAAAGGAAAATTACCAGGTAGGACATAATTGCTTAAATTGACAATTCAGGGAGGGGCCTGATCCCAGCCAGGAAGAATCGAAGAATCGCCTGCTCCCTCCCACATAAAATCCTCACTCAGATCGGCATTTGGTTTTCCACAGAATCCTTAGAGTCAAGTGCCCTGTAATTCTAGGTTGAAAATTTACTTCATTTATTTTTTAAAAATATTGTTACTTCATTAGAAATGTATAACATGTTTGCATGTCTGACAGTCATCTTTTAGTAATACTTGTTAAAATTTTAAGATGGATATTCAATTATGTCTAAGAAATATTTTACATCAGCAATATAGTGATTAATAGTTTTAATAGTATTAAAATCTTTATAAAACATATGTTTATTTTAGAAGGTGATAGACCTTTTTTTTTAAGATAGCTTTTCTGTTTCAACATATAAAATGGCAACTCCGTGTGTACTGGCATGGACTAAGGCCCCAGTCAGTCGGCCAGAGACGAAGAGAGTTGTAGGGTACTGTGTCTCATTTGCGAGCTCTCTCTGTGCAGAATGCTCGCGGAAGAGCGCACGGAAAACTGACAGCAGTGGTTCTCTGTGCGCAAAAGAATAGGGTGGCTTGAGGGTAGCTCGGGAAAAAAACTTGCTCTTTCCTTTTTCAATATTTTAATTTTGTACCTTGTGTACTCTGTGTATACATTATCCATTCAAAAAATGGTTTTCCTTTTCTAAATTCAGTTCCATTTCAGAAAAAGAAATCATCTTTAAATGCACACCCTCCTTCAGAGGATAAATTTACAGTTTAGATGGTTTTTCTTTGGACCGCTGGAGCAAAGAGTTGACACAGGATTGTTTTTTAAGTGGGTTGGTCTGTTAGGCCACAGTACACAGTCAATCCCTAGAGTGAGAACAATTTTGAAAGTACTACTCGGAAATTAGTAAACTGCTGTTAAGTCAGTCATCCCACCCGCCACGGAGGATTAGTCCCTTTCTGCCCCTAATAAGAATGACATTTGATATCAAAACTTCTTCCTCCGCTGGACAAGCATTTTCCACCCAGTGACTAAGTATACACTCACAGTCTCTTAATCAATTACCAAGACACATTGTCGAGCATTTATCCAGGTCTCCTGGGGTCCTTATCAACACGGACAGGTCTGAATCATGGACTCTTCCAAGCTGTCAGGATCGTTATGACTTACCTTTTTTACTGCCTCTTGCAGCACCCAAAACTGTGGGTGAGCAGGTTTCATCATTCCTCATGTCTCCAAAAAATGAGCAGAGCTCTCGTCATCCCACTTGGTGCAAGGAGCACCTGTGGGCTCTGAGACGTATTCTTGGAATGGGTGTGACCTATGAGTTTCCTGACCCCTGAGTCAATCATTCCTTATGTAAATGAAGAATTCCCATGTTTTCCCATCGGGGTAATCCTACACTTGGTTTTCAGTTTAGAGAACAGACTTCCATTAAAAGTGTGTATGGGAGCACGTCATGGAGTTCAAGCCATGAACCCCAAACAGAATTTTCAAATGAAGGCTTATGGGAAGGAGCAAGAAGATAAGATTTAAAAAATAAAGAATTAATAGCCCTGGCTGGTGTGGCTCAGTGGACTGAGTGCTGGCCTGTAAACCAAAGGGTCGCCAGTTCGATTCCCAGTCAGGGCACATTCCTGGGTTGCAGGCCAGGTCCCCAGTGGGGAGTGCATGGGAGGCAACCACACATTGATGTTTCTCTCCCTCTCTTTCTCTCTCCATTCTGTTCTCTAAAAATAATAAAATCTTTAAAAATAAAGAAATAAAGAATTAATAGCCACAAGTAATCTCCAAATTTTCTACTTGCAGTTGCAAACCCTCCAAACCTTTTACCAATGTTGCGAAAAGCTAAGTGAAGTTATTTTGAATGCCATCTCGTCTTCTGGAGGAAAATGAGTTTGGCGAGAAGCAGCCAAAGGACAGGCTGCCTGAGGAAAAGGGGGGAAAGCTAAGAGCTTAGAAAACCTAGAAACTAATGTCCTCTTATAATTGAGAGGCCATAGAGAAGCATCCATGTCTAAGCCTGTTTGACTTTGCTCTGAACTCTGATGGACAATCATTGATGTGAATCTTTTGTGTGTTGAGCAGATTCCTAGGGGTCAAGTTCAAATCTGTAACTTTTAAGGATTCGGTTTTTAAGGCCTGCACCTTTGAGGATGTGACTTCAGTCAACACCTACTTCAAGAACTGCACGTTTATTGATACCGTTTTCGACCACACAGGTATGTGTGCTGCTTAGCCCCGCTGAGGCCTCCTCAGAAGGCCTGGTGCTTCCCAAAAATGAGACACCATGTGACAGTGTGGGCAGGGGCTCATGGGGAAATGGAGATTAAAGTATAAATCAGTGGATCCCCTAAATCAGGTTGGATTAAAGTGAAGTGTGTATTGTTTGTTTTTGTCCAATTCAATGCAAATGGGACTTGCCGAAGTTCAAATTTGAAAAATAAATGGTTTGGTGAATAATTTTTATTTTTTAAATTATATTTTATTGATGATGCTATTACAGTTGTCCTGATTTTTCCCACTTTGCCCCCCTCCACCCAGTGCACCCCTCCCTCAGGCAACCCACCAGTGTTCATGTCCATGGGTCGTGCATAGGTTCTTTGGCTGTTCCACTTCCCATACTGTACTTTACATCCCATGGCTATTCTGTACCTACCTATTTGTACTTCTTTATCCCTCCCCTCTGGTGAGTAATTTTTAAAGCAAAGATTCAACCTATAGTTTATTTGTTTTGATGGTCCTTGTTTCTAAACCTGGTGTTTGCTTAAGTCAGCATGCCTGAACTATCAGCAGAGATGGTGAACATATGGCTGATTTGTGCGTATTTTGAAACAAATTGTTTCTGTAATTGTTGTATAGAAGCCATTAGTACTGTAATGATAGTCCTTATGTAACATAATTAGAACAAACTAACATCATAAAGGCATAAACAAGTACTAAAATTAGCAATGGTCAATCAAAAGAAATCTGAAGATAACTGGATTCTTTAACTTAATTTATTCCTTTTTTTCAACAAAGCTATTTAGTCAATGGTAGTCATGCCTCAGTGTCAGGGGGATTGGTTCTAGGACCCCCATGGATACCAATGTCCATGAATGCTCAAGCCCCTTATACAAAATAGTGTAGTATTTGCATAACCTACACACATCCTCCCGTAACTTCAATCATCTCTGGACCACTTATAATATCTAATACGATGTAAATACTATGTACATAGTTGTTATACTATATTGTTAGGGAAAACAAGAAAAAATATCTGTACACGTTTAGTGCAGATTCATCCATCATGGACCTACCTGTGTAGTGCACATCAGCAACAACGTAATATATATGTTTTCAGTCCACAGCTGTGGAATCCACACATGCAGAGGGCCAACCATACTTTGTAACGTGACGTCCTAAACCTTGCGCGTGGGCCCAGCAAAAACACTAAAAGTCGAACCCTTCAGGCCTTGAGCCCTCCAGAAATTTATAATATTATGATTCTTTTCTGAAGTTCATAGGCTTTCTTATACTGGTGTACAACTATTAAAAGCTTGATGAATTATCTTTCTTTATGTTCACAGATTTTGAGCAGTACAAATTCATTGACAGTGAATTTCAAAACTGCTCATTTTTTCACAATAAAACGGGATGCCAGATCACCTTTGATGATGACTATAGTGCCTACTGGATTTATTTTGTCAACTTCCTGGGGACGCTGGCGGTGTTACCAGGGAACATCGTGTCTGCTCTCCTGATGGACAGAATTGGGCGCTTAACGATGCTGGGTAAGTGCTTAGTTCCCTGGAAAAGGAAAGAGCCACCCCTGCCACCCAGGGGGAGCCCACTTCCCACTGTACCTCCTGCCTCCTTGGGGATTTGCATCCCACCGAGAAGAGAGAAATCCCTTAAGACCTTTCATTAAGACTAAATGTTAGTGAAAATTACATCTAATTACATTTCATTTGAGCAGCCTCCATGAGTTCACAGACTGGAAAACTAATTATGTGCAACTAATGTATATTTTTCCACTTAAGCAGCTGAGTAATTAATGATGTGCATTTCATGCCTGCTGTGTTTGGAAGGCAGTTAGGGAAGCAAACCCTTCATCCAGGTGGATATACCTGTACCTGAGCCTTGTCGAGCCCAGACTGCAGCCTCCCCTTGGGATCTGTGTCGCTGGGAGACCCTGAAGACCCCACGGTCTTTGCTCTGCCAAGATGACAGGAAATATCACAGCCTTTTGTCTGCTTGTCGGCAGGTGGCTCCATGGTGCTTTCAGGGATCAGCTGTTTCTTTCTCTGGTTCGGCACCAGCGAGTCCATGATGATCGGCATGCTGTGTCTGTACAATGGATTGACCATCTCGGCCTGGAACTCTCTTGACGTGGTCACTGTGGAACTGTACCCCACGGACCGGAGGTATGTCGAAATGGGCCCTAGGAGGAGGCTCTCGGAGCCCCACAGGCCCACTGAAAAGTCACAGAAAATAAACCAAATTGTCATGTTTCCAAGAAAGTAAACATCCAAAAACATCTGGCATGTGACGGTGTAGGTTTCGCTTGTATAGTCGAAAAGGAAAATGTTGGGGAATACAGTTGCTAGCAGGATTTAATAGGACAATGATTACTGGTGATGTTGGCTCTCAGTTCTTGACTTTGTGCAGGAAAGATTTCCCAACATGAGTGCAGGCAATTTCGAGAGTACATTTATTAATGCTGGGCAAAATGAAGCAAAGGAAGAGCTTCACATAGAAGAGGCAAGGTCACAGCGACAGGAGTGGGCCCAGGTGCATCTGCCTTGGCCCTTTGGAAATGTGAGGGAGAGTTGAGCCTGGACCCAAGTGCATAGGTCCTTTAGAAAGAAAGTCACAGAAGCAGAAAAAGTGAGCCAGCCGGGCTGTGTGGACTCAGGAAACAAGTTACTGAGGCAAAAGAAGGGCCCTTGGAGAAAGAAGGCAAAGATACGTGCCTCAGGAAAGAAGGGGAGGAGGCACAGGTGTGCTCCAGAGAGAGGGAGAGAGACCGTGTCGTGCTGAGTCCTTGTCTTCAGGTTTTTCATCTGCTTTCTAAAGATAGGAATTATAGGGGAGGTCTCAGAGGAGGATCTCAATACAATACTCATAAGCTCCCCAGGTGCTTCCATCAGGGTCATGTCTCCACTGACGGTTTGGCGCCAGGGCAGGGGTCGGTAGTCAACGCCGTGGGTCCTAATGCCGGCCCTGGCATCACTTCATCTGGTTTTGCTGCTTTCTGGGCCTGGAGCTGAAACACAGTTGAGGCCTCAGTGTTACCTCTAGTTTGACCAAACCTCTGTCTCTGTAGTCAACAGACCCCAGGCTTTGTTCCTAAGATGACCTGATGCAGGTCAGAACCCCTCTGTCCTGAGGGCTTAATGCTTTCGGGCAGCGGACGTGCAGGGGAGAAGGAGGCGGGCGAGTCAGGGTGCTGGATGAGGCTGGTGTGAATCAGCCCCTATCTCAGTTTCCCTGTTCTATTTGCCAAGGAATTTTCCTGGCTTCTTACTATCCTGTCTCACAATGAAACCAGCGAAGGAATGTAGTTGTGTCCATGCCTTAGTTTGCTGACTAACCGCGTGAGAAGCCATAATAAGGCAGTGAGGAGTAGAATCTACAGCCTGTCTTGGCTGACATTTTGAGCCACTAATCCGTCCTGAGAGGGTCCTTGCCTTACATTTGCCAGTGCCTGCATCAGCTCTGCAAGCATAGAGCGTTATCTCTTGACCTTCCTGATCTATTGGATGAAAAGCCCAACATGTTTCCAGTTACCAAAAAAGGTGGCTAGTAGAAGAAAATGATGCATCTTGCCCCAAAATGGAGCCACAGAGACTCTGCACCTCGTATCAAAGAAAGGGCTAGAAGAAATTTGGGGGTAGGGCTTCAGCAGCTGAATGATTAAAAGAAGTCCTGTTTTGCCCTGTGACATGAGTGAAGACAAACGGCCTTGCCTTTTTTTATTTTTTGTGTGCTTTGTCACCATGGAACCCCCGCTGCTGCCGGAGGATAGAGTCGGTATTGTCCGGCCCTGGAAAGGGAGGAGGGTTTTCTCGGGCTGCGCGGAGACACTTGGGATATCAATTTTCAGCTGTTGTCGGAAAGGTTAACAGTCAACGAAGATAAAAACAGAAATTGCTGTTTCTGTTAGTTCAGTTCTTCCAAGAAACAGGGGTCAGGATGGGATTAAACAGGCACAGATTTGATTAGGGGAAGTGCCCGCTGGAGAGAAAGTGGGGGGGAGGGGAAGTCTCGGTGGGCCCGTGATGCGAGCCGCGCCCCAGGGAGGAGCAAGGATGGGTGGTTGGGTGGAGGCGCCCCAGACCAGCCAGCTAAGGAAGGTCTGACAGGCTGCTGCAGAGGAGGAGGCACGACCATGTCAGCTTCGGAAGAGGCCGGCTTGTTCCGGAAACCTGCCTGTCCTCGTATTCCTGTCCTGTGACTGCGGTGCCTGGGTCTGTGGGGAGCATGCTCACCAGCCTCGGTGCTGCAGGCTGTCACTCGCCAGCACTTCAGCAGTTGTTGCCAGATAACGTGCGGTCCTCACTTCCTTCAATGACTCAGAGATAACTTGTCCCCCGGAGCAGCATTGCTAAGGCCCCGGTGAGGGAGCCAGTACCACCTACTCTGTTTCCGGCCAAAACCTTCTCTTCCATCTCTGCCATGTTGCTCTGGTCACAGTAGGAGCCCTCGGCTGACCGCTGGCTCTGCTGCTGAGGAAAACCCCAATGCCTTTGTGTGCAAACTCCCTCTAGTCTCTGTGTGGAAACAGAGTAGATGCCTTGACGAGAATTCTGGTTAGAGGCTGTGATTTTTCCTAACAGAACTTTAGCACTGCCAGCTCCTTGCCCAGTTTCTAGAATCTGCTCTTAGTGACCAGAAGAGGACACTCTGATTCCAGGCCCCAAGCTAGAAAGTGGCCTCCTGAGCCATTAACAGCCAACTCCTATCAAGGTCCCGATGGGAATGATTACATTTGCGGAACATAGTTTTAAGGTATAGTCTAGGCACTACAAAAGTTATAACATTTGAAAGCCACGTTTGTCAAGCATGTTACAGATTTTTCCTTTAATGTTAAACCTTTGACTTTTACTAGGGGTCACATTTGCCTTTTCTGTGAAAACGCCACTGAGGACAGGACATTGCCCACGACAATCAGCTTGTTCTTTTCGCAGAGTCCACCCCTCCCCATCCCCCACTCCCTGTTGTGTGGGGGCTTCTAGGACCCCCTCAGAGAAGCTGTTGGGCCCCTTCACTTTGTATTGTTAACCTAAAAATAAACAGCCAAAGTGAGAGAGGAAACAAGCATTTATTTGAGATCAAAAGGAAGAGCTATTTGTGAGCACTAATTCAGGCAGGAACCCAAACAGTGCTCCATTAGGGGGCAAAGGGAAGGAGCATTCATGAGATGGGGAGCGGGGACAATTAGGAACCTCACTAGAAGGAAGGCATTTCTATAGGTGCCTCTAAGCTAACAGAGTGAAGCTAATTTTAAACAGTGTTTTCAATTTCAAGTCCAGTGGTCGTTGATCTGCTTCCTCGTTACCTTTGCAAATGTGTCTTTGGGACAGTGCTGCTTTAGGCCCAGTCCAAAGGTTACTTTTCCCTGTTTTGGCATTCCAGGGGTTTGAGGCGTAAGACCTGCAAGGCAGTTCCTCTGGATGGCAGCAACGACTCCATTTTAAAGTGGCTCCGTATGTTTTCTTACTTTACAATATGATAAAAATTGGGCAGTTCTTCATATTTCCTTCTCTGTTGTGCAATCAGGGGGTGGGGAACCTATGTCTGCGTGGTCCAGATATTTGCTTTGCTCCTCCTTATCCCTGTTTTCCCTCTTTTATTCCAATATTACTAATTTTGTGTCTTTTATAAACTACCCTAAATCATTTCAAAAAGAGGCAGGTAAATTTGAAATTAAAGTTATATGCACTTATTGCACATCACTTTTCTGTGCCTAAAAAAATGAAATAAAACACTGACTGCAAACACAATCAGCTCTACCTTTTTTCCCTTTACTCCCAATGCTTCACTTCTAGACACCACTGGGTGGCTTACAAATTTAACTCAATTCTGACCCTCCTACCTGGAGACAACGTCAGATCCCACAGGTTAAGGGCTCAGTCCCGCAAGGCTGCCCCGCCCCCTTGAGACCCCAGGACATGTCAGATTATCGCCCGTACTTCTTTCTGACCTACTGGCTATAAATTAGAGTTCCCATGACCCCCTCCTCAGGTTCAATAATTTGCTAGAATGGCTCACAGAACACAGGGAAATAGTTCTTTATGTTTACTGATTTATTTTAAAAGTCTATAGCTCAGGGAGAGCCAGGTGGGAGAGATGCCTCGAGAAGGTATGAGAGGAGGGGCACAGAGCCCCCCCCCACCCCCGTGCCCTGTGCCAGGTGTGCCGCCCTCCCAGCGCCTTCCTGTAGTCATCACTCTGGAAGTTCATCAGACCTCATTGTTCAAGAGTTTTGTAGAGCTTCATACGCTGCCCACTGCCCCCAGAGGTCACTGGGCGAAAGCCAGGGAGGCCGCTGAAAGTTTCAACCTTGGTCTCCCTGGTGACCAGCCCCATCATGAGGCTCTCGAGGACGACACGTAAGTCCCCTCATTAGGGCAGACTAAACATGGGTGAGCTCAAACGGTCTCCTGATGAAGAACAAAAGACTCGGTCACTCAGGAAGTTCTGACGGTGTTCAGGAGCTCCGTGCCAAGAACGGCGGATGAAGCCCAAACGCACATGGTTCGGTGCGGGGGGCGCCTATCCCCGGGAATGCCGCCACCATTCTCCCAGGCATCGCAGACTCTGCAGTCCTATGTCACCTCCCTGGGGCTTGGCCTCCTCACCTGAGAAGCGAAGGGCAAGTCAGCCACTGAGCTGCGTGTTTAGATGACCTCCTGTAATCCTTGCGCCAACCCTGCAAGAGTGGGTAGTTCTACTCCATTTTCAGGTGAGGAAGAGGAGGCACAGGGAGGGGGCCAGTAACTTGCCCTGGATCATGTAGCCTCAAGCCCAGATGTGGGACTCTGTGGTGCCACTTCCCAAACAGACTAATCTAACCCCTCCCAGTGGGTCTGGGCGAAGGCCTAGGAATCTGTTTCTTGGAAGCACACCTGCCATTTGGGACATGCAGCCGTGTTGGTGAACCTTGGCCTTAGATGAACTTCAAGTTGTGTCCCAAAGCTCCCTTTCATTCTATCATTACTTACCTTGGCCCAGGCCCTCATTTCCTAGCTAAGTTTACCAGATAAATGATAAGACACAAAGGCTTTCATTATCACCTGTCCATGAATATTTGCATTTCAACGGGAATAAGCACCAGGAAGGCCCAGGGATGGCAGTGGGGATGGGAGGGAGATGGAGGGCTGCTTTGGGTCCAGGGGTTCCTCCCAGCTGAGGGGTGAGTGAGGAGAGCCCTGCCTGCAG